>BSAI01000015.1:23094047-23323347 GCA_036245035.1 Adrianichthys oophorus
TTATATTATATTATATTATATTATATTATATTATATTATATTATATTATATTATATTATATTATATTATATTATATTATATTATATATTCATTTTCGTTTTGTCCCTTTCAGGGTCATGGGGCAGCAGGAGTCCAATGCATCATGCAGTGGGACATTGCGTAGGGTCAGTGTTAGGTTCAAAACCCAAACATTAGTAAATCTGCAAAGAAACACAAGAGAGTTGAGTATGGTTTTCACCTGCAGGGAGAGTGTCAGAGATCGCTCAATTACAAGCTCCTCTTAACACTCTGGGGACCTCAGTCTCCCCCCTGCTTATTTATTAAAAGGGAACACCCTAGTTACATGCTGATTCAGCCACTAAGGGAGGGGAAGACGGGGGCTGGCTGAAGCAGTAGGGCTCAACAGTATAATGAGAGAAAAAGGAGGGGTAAACCGTGCCCCTTCCTGAGATAAGGGTCTGTTGGGTTTAAAACACAGTCTTTGAACTAATAAAAATCCATAAGAACCAGGGCTCACACAAATGAAGAGAGAAAGTTGTCTTTTACCAGCTGCAGCGGGAGAGATACAAACAAAGTGCTGTTCTTAGCGTTCTCTGAACAATCTTTGTCCGTTTTTCCTCTGCTGCTGCATTCATTCAACACAAGGTCAAGGTGGTTCACACACTTTACAACTGTCTGTTGGCATGCAGAACAGAGATAACTGGTAGCAAACCTCCTCCAGGTGCTGGGGAGACACAGTGAGCACAAAGAGCCTTGTTTTTAAAACACACACACAAACACACAGCAGTTCTTGATTAATATACCTCAAGACTTAAGCTTATCTTACAGGAACCGAAGAAAACAGAATAATAAAAATCATAAAATCTCTAACAGTCAGGTTGCGTAGCGTTGCATTTCCTTGCGTAAATTTTTTTTTTATTTATTGCATGTGTTAATGTGTAAACATTGACAGCCCTATATATTTTATGAGTTTTTGCAGTGGCGGTTGTGTTCTGGACCAGAGTCTGTTTCAAGAAGGAGAAGTATCATAGTCTGAGCCAAAGGCAGATCAGGATTCATTCTACTCTAAAATAAGAGTACATTTATCACAAGAACAACAGCTCAAGGTGGAAGGACTCACCATGGCAACAAGTCAAACAAAAGAACCAAGGTATCAGCTTCACATGGTCATAATGTGAGCTCCATCCTATTACAAAACCCTGCAACCCCAAAAAATCCTATTACCTGCTAAAAATTGTTTAATTAAACAAACTTTTGGATTTTCCTGAAGCCACCTGACAAATATTGTTATTTGTCACAGATCATCTCAGTTTGCAGAAACACAGAAGCCTTCGTCAGGTTTTGGTTTGAAGCAAAAACCACTTTTCTCATCCGAAACTTATGAAAGACAAAACGAACAAAACAAGATCAAAGCCCAAAGTTTGTTTTAAAAAAAGAGGTCCAGGTTGTGGAGTGTAAACCATAAAAAATGAAAGATTTATATTCAGATAAGTGATCAGTGGAAATATTAAAATAGAGATTGGTCCAAGATAATTTTTTTAAATTTCTTTTATTTGAGCATAAATTTGCATGAATTCTCTGTGAAAATAATAAAAGGACACCCATCTTGAGCAGTTTATAGATGACAGGTACTTTGACACATTTTTATTACTTTAGACTAAAAAATCGTGTCTAAATGAATTCACTGATCATCACCTCGATTAGAGCAGAAATGAAGCAGGGATTTGGACAGAACCCGCTGACTCTCAGGTGAGAGGAGCCTGAGTTTAGCATTAATCAATGATATTTCAGCAGAAATGTGTTAAAGTGAGTGTTAGAAACCAGCTCCGCCAATCTGCTGTATTCAATCCTTGAACTTTTTTAAGACAAAACTATACATAGTTTAGCCTTGGGCTCCTCTCTTTTTCTTTTCTTTTATTTCTTTCATGATCATTCTCATTATTTTCCCTAAATTTGCATTTTTTGCATCAGATTTTAATTATGATGTAAAAGTGAAAGTAAACTGTCTGCATTGCAGTGTGTGGTCATAAAGTTATATACAATGCATCCAGAAAGTATTCACAGTGCCTCATTTCTTCCACATTTTATTATTTCACAACCTTATTTCAAAATTTAAATCAGCTTTCTTCCTGAAAAATTCTTTGAAAAACAGCCCATAATGACAATGTTGAAAAAGTTCTTGTGAAATTGTTGCAAATTTATTAAAAATAAAAAATCTGAAAAAAAAATTGTAGGTAAGTATTCACAGCCTTTGCTCAATACTTAGTGCTTCAGGTCTGGGTTCTGGCTGGGCCACTCAAGGACATGTTGTTTCTCATGGTCTGAGAGTCATTCAGGTGCCTTTTTGCAAACTCCAGACGGGCTTCCATGTGCTTTTTAGTGAAAAGGGGTTTCAGTCTGCCCACTCTACCATGCGGGCCTGATTGGTGTAGTTCTGCAGAGATGGTTGTCCTTCTGGAAGGTTCTCCTTGTTCCACAGAGGAACACTGGAGCTCTGACAGAGTGACCATTGGGTTATTGGTCACCTCCTTGACCAGGGCCCTTCTCTCCTGATCACTCAGCTTAGATGGCCGGCCAGATCTAGGAAGAGTCCTGATGGTTTCAAACTTCTTCCACTTAAAGATGATGGAGGTCACTGTGCTCATTGGAACCTTCTAGGCAGCAGAAATGTTTCTGGACCCTTCCCCAGCCTTGTGCCTCAACACAATCCTGTCCCAGAGGTCTACAGACAATTCTTTTTCCTTTCATGCTTGGTTTGTGCTTTGATATGCACTGTCAACCCTGAAACCTCATGTAGACAGGGTTGTATCTTTCCAAATCCTGTCCAATCCACTGGATTTACCACAGGTTGGCTTCAGTGAAGCAGCTGAAACATCTCAAAGTTCATCAGTGGAAACAGAAGAAACCCCAGCTCACTTTGGAGCTTCACAGCAAAGGCTGTCAATACTTATGAACATATCATTTTACAGGTTTTTTATTTTAAACACCTTTGCAACAATTTCAAAATATTTTTTTCAACATTGTCATTATGGGGTGTTTTGTAAAAAAAATTAGGAAGAAAACTGATTTAATCTTTTTTGATAGAAGGCTGTGACATAATAAAATGTGGAAGAAGTGAGGCGCTGTGAATACTTTTCAGATGCACTGTAGATGTACTGTGATAATGTGAAGCTGCACGTTGGTGCACTTTTGCCTTATGAAAAGTCTATGGTTCAAATCCCAGCTGTGTGAAGTTTGCATGTTCTTCTTGTGCATATGTGGGCTTTCTCTGTGCAGTCTCCAACAACATGCTTCACAGGTTGATTGGTGTCTCTATAAACCATAGATGTGTAGTATAAGAAATATACTTACTACTTTTTACACTAAATTGGAACATTTTAAGTTTGCAAAATATGGATTTTACATAAAAGCAAACTTAAAGTGTACCGCCTCCCTTTTAGTATAGACTAATTAAAGTTGTAGTATTCGGAAATAGGCTACTTTTTGCTAACAGATGGCCAAACTGAGCCATGTTTAGCACTGTTATGCTTAACTTGTTGAAAATGTCATAACTTTTTTCATAGCCACAGTAAATCAGCAGCAACATGTTGCAGTGACAGAATGGTTAACTCGACTGACAGCAGGGAATCAGTTTGAAGTCAGTGTAGCAACATTTCCCATCACTGTAAATGACGTAAAAGCGTTAGCAACACGCAGTTCAAACATTTGTCCGATCCCGTTGTAGCTGTGACATTTTGATGTCTTAAAAGTGTGGACTTAAAACCTCAAATCCTGCAGCTGTGACAGAACTGTGAAGGACCGGTTTCTTATAGTTTCGTTCAGCTTGAGTCAGGGATTCATTTATTTAATTTTCCCAATATTCCAGTAATAAATGTGTAAGCAACACGAGAACACCACTTTTCCAAGCTGGCCATGCTAACGGTGTTCAAAATCTACAACTTCCAATTCCAACTTTTTTTCACCAAGTAGCTTCCTACACCAGGAGTAAGGAGGCGATAGATCTAATTCCCAAGGAGAAATTTAAATTTGTAAAGGTGTTTTTTTTTTTTTTGTTCTCTATAATTCAAGATAGTGGCCTTCTCCCGAGGTCAAAGTTAAATGAAACTTTAGTCGTGGTCACGCCACTTAACCAGGTGGCGTGTGGGGGAATTTTTGTAAATATCACTCAGAAGTTTTTTTTTTCCTCCATATTGTGCAAAAACAGAAATTTCGCCAAATTTCACAGTTTGCCACAAAATGCCTGCCAAGCCGTAGGTCCTGAGATCCCTGACACGTGTGTCTTGGTTTCAACAGTGGATTTTGAAACTTTTTTTAAACCTCAGGAGAGATTTTGTCCCCATTCATTTTTTTTGGGCATTTTCGTTGTGATGTTATCATGTTTTGGAACTGGTCGTTTACTATGTCAAAAATTCGTTTTTACTGGGTACTAGGTGCATGCACATTTAAAGTTTTTGATTATGTGAAACTGAAATTACAGTATATTGACATTGTGACTTTATTTCATTGGCTGGAGACACTTGCGTGGTTGAAAGTTGCTTTGTGATGATAACCTGTTCTTCTCCGTGACCTTGTGTGATTTTTGGATAACAGGAATGAAGCAGAAGTATAACAGTCTCCGCACAGCGGAAAACAATGACAGGATACCCCCCCCACCACCACCACCACCTTCCAAATGCCGCAGGCTAACAGGAGGTGTGCAGGCTGCACTTCATCAACTTGGCTGAGGAAGGGGGCTCTTTGACCTAGACATGCACACATCCTCATCATCATGTTGGATCAACAGTTCGCTGTGAGGGAGGCAGCTTGAGCGTGAGGATGGAGGCGGAGCAGATAACACGCTCCTTCAGGTGAACACGAGGAGGACCGCTTTGGACATCCACGAATGCTGTTGAGCAGATTGAGACGGTTCCTGATGACAGAGCTCAGAAGTACCAGCAACATGAGGGTCAGCAAAAGCAAAAACTGAGGTCAAAGTGAGAGGGAGAGATTTGTCTTGGCTGGGATGCAAACCTGATCATTGATGGACTCCTCAAACCTGCCTCCACAGAGTATCAGCAGTCTGCAGATGACTGACCCTTTTCCCCACCACTCATCCGGTCAGAGTCCGCTAGGTTTCTTTCTGGTAAAACGGGGAGGTATCTGTCAGCAAATTCTGTTTCCGTCAATGAAACAGAGAGGAAGCAGTCAGCAGAAACGTGTCTTTCAGAGGTAGAGGTCAATCATGGGCTTGGGATAATCCAAGATCCTCTGAAAGGCTGTCTTAATCTTAATTTTCTTGATACATGTTCTATATCTTCAGAAAAATCCCACAAGAACGTGTTAAAAACAACAAAAACACAATCTTCATCAGAGTGGGCTTTAAGTCCTTTAACAGAACAAACAATGAAGTTCAATAAATGTTTTCAAAGTTACAGCTAGAAGCTGAGGTAATAAGTTTTATGTTAGCTTAAAGGAAAAAGTGTGCAAAACTGTAGCTGAACATTCAGGATGTCTACCTTTATCAAAGGAATTTAAACTTTGGGGACATCTCATCCACAAATATATGAACTGAGCTTATAAATCTTTCAGGAGCACATTAGTGAGCTCAGACATGCAGGCTTACACTTCCCACCCAGACTCATCCCAAAGGGTGTCATTTCCGGATGAGGTTCCACATTTTCACAGATCTGTCTATTTCCTCATCAATCTTGTTTTTGGGGAAGCCATGATGAAACAGGAAGTGAAGATCACCAAACTCTTCCAACAAAGTTGGGGGCATCATTGTCTAAAATTCCTCAGTACATAGAAGTATGAGTTTCCAGGAAACCCAAACCCTGAAAAACAGCCCCTTACCATGAACAACCCCCCTCCAAACTCTGTCAGGGACCTTCTTCTTCTGGTACCTGCTTTAAACTGCTGTCTTGGATGCAGCTTTTCTGCCATGGAAACCTTTCCTGTTAGGCTCTTGAGTTCACATAAAGGTTTTTAACCAATACAGCTGTAGAAAGTTCCGGAGTCCTGCAATGTAACTACATGGCCTGCTTTTCTGAGGTTGACATGCATTTTCTTCCACTTTGCTTGAAAACCTCAAGCAACTGACTGGGAAATATGATCTCATCACAACTCACCACATAATTTACTGTCCAGCTCCTATAATTTCATGTCAAACCTGCTTGTTTCATTTGCTTTTCAGAATATGGTAAAGCCTCCATTTTTCTTTATTTACAACATTTTTTGCTTTTTGATGGAGCAAAATTATGAAGATGTTCAGCTACACGGCTTTTCCTTTTCCTATGATCCTAGCATTTGAGGACGGAGATGCACGTCATCATCATCAACAGTTCAAAGTGAGGCAGCTTTTGCCTGAGCGTGGAGGTGGAACGGACAGCACACTCCTTCAGGTGGAAGGACAAACACTGTACAAAGCAATAAACTGATACGATTAAAAGATTTAAAATTTGACAAATCTTGCTAAAAAAATCAAATCACACTGAATTAGAAACAAGTTTAAACTGCAAATAAATACATTGAAGTCATTCAAGTCTGGCTCTGATCATGTTTTCTAAAGAAAGGCTCAAGATCTACTTTTTTTAGACTTGCTTTTATTGGAAGTTTAGAAATATCTTTATTTGATATTACAATAATTTTCTCTCTATGCTTTTTGGTTATATTCATTGTCAATTGATCTTGACAAATTTGATTTTGACTCCAGTGTTTTCCTCAGAAGGATCCTCCTCACAGCGACTAACCCTTCTTGTTGAGCGGGATCGTTGCAGTGGGACCTCCTGAGTCTGGGTGCTTGCTTTGACCAATCGCTGGCGTAAACAGATGCCCAAAATATAACTTATTCACATCAGCATCAAGCCAGGTTCTACTTCTGTTACTATACCAGGTTCTGTTTCTACCTTGAGTTTAGTTTGTCATTTTATGTTTCATGATTTGGGTGCGAGGGATCATTCTGCATTTTTCATTGTTTTAAGTCTGTAAAGCACTTTGTGCTACAGTTGTTTGAAAAGTGCTTTGTAAATAAAGTTTTTTTTTTTTTTTAATCTCCAGCTCCACTTTTAGTAGTCACAGTGCAACTTAATCCAACCTCTTCATTTTGGCCATCTAGTGGTTTACCAGCAAAATAACACATTTCACTTCAGTTTCAGTAGCATTTAAATCAGGGGTGTCAAACTCATTTTGGTTCAGGGGCCACATTCAACCTGCCTGATCTCAAGTGGGCCGGACCAGTAATATAACCTGATATAAACTCTGCTGTGATGGTCTCATCAACACCTCTAATAAATATACACAGTTGTGTAATATCTGTGATGTTGGTGCTTTCATCAGTAAATGACTGGATTCTGTCCTTCATTTGGCTGCTCAAGTCTCCTGAGAGATCTTGGATCTGCAGTCATAATCCTTGACACACTTCTGTTGGCAAAGGTCAGCCGCAGCCTTCAGCATGTATTTTTGTCACACGTTCACCACCTGCAAATAGTTTCGATGTTTACTCCAACTTTTTAGCATTAAGGTAGAAAGATTTCACTGCTCCATCACTGACGTCACGGCTGCAGTGAATGCCGACTGCTGTTTTTTTTTCCATCCAGTTAATAGTTGGTTAACCTCTTCTTTTAACTGCCTCTACAAATGGTAAAACTTTTCTTTATGGTGAGTCTCATGGTGGCGCTGAATATTATATTCTTTGAGCTCTGTTCATTACATATCAAGCATGCGAGTTTTGCATTCAGCTCCATGAATAATTAAAACTGTCCATTTTTCCTGGAAAGCTCAGCACTCCACATCAGCCTCTTCTTTTTGACGACATTTTGGTAATTTTGGTGTCACACCTGATCATTTTTATTGCAACTTAACAGTGTGAGGCTTGGGAAACCAAATAGTTTTGCTTTTCCTTTGCTCCCCCATATGTTTGACACCCGATTAAAAGGAAAAACATTTCTTTGTCCTTTCCTGCACTTCTGCATCAACATGGCTGCAATGGAACAGAGCAAGTAAAATAGAGTTTATAATTCCAATGCTTTTAAACAACTATAAAATAAATGGATCTCTTTACATACTACACAGAAAAATCTGTAAGCAAAGCCCCAATGTTTCCCTAACCTATAAGTTTAATGCCAAACCAGCAGCCAATGTAAAAACCACAAAAGTTGTGACTTGCTTGCTTCACTTGAATGATAAAGTAGGCAGACAAAAAATTATTCAGGTAAGTTTTTATTTTGTTTTTTTTCCACACAAGAAAAAAAATTGTAACCCAGAAAATATGAGGAAAGGTCGCCATCCTTCAGGCAGCAGGAAAATCTGAATAAAATGACAGTGTTCACAGGAGAGCTGAGGTATTCTTAAAGACAACAGTGTCAAACTGAAAGCAGAGTCCAGGCTGAAAATACGTGATTAAAAAGTTCAGAGAAGCCTCGCTGTTGGCTGTATTTTACTCTGTGGCAGTGTCATTACCCCGTCAACTCATTTTAGCAGAAACAAGTCAAGTTTCCAGAAAAATCTTAAAGTTTCTTTTGGTCCAAAAAAACCCCAAAAATATGTATAAAAATAAAGCATGTGCCATCCCCGAGTAGAGATCCTCCGGAGTCATAGCCGCAGACCCTGCTTCTGTTAAGGAATGATGAAGGACCTCACTGGTCAGGCTGCTGCAATGTAGCAATGCTATCAAAACGCTTTAGCACGGAAACTGTAGCGTAAAACCACATCAGGCTAAACCTGAAACCTTCATCTAACCTTATCAATAATCCTAGAACAGAAATTTGCCACTTTAACACTGAATCACCACACAGTTTAAAGCCTTGATAGATGGGCTCTTTTTTTCCATGTTTAGGAACCATCATGATTATAGAGAGGACAGAACTCGTCCCGTCATGGGACTGGCTTCCTTCAGTAACGCGGGTGCAAACACCCCCCTACCCCCCACTTGCTAATACAGGTAGAATGATTCTAGGCTGGAAGACACGTTCAAAGGATAAATGCTTCAGTTTTTAAATCAGTTCAAGGGTCAAGAGTGTTCTTCAAAAAATATACAAATCATTATCTAGAAAACTGTATGTCGTCCGTACATACTGGTTTTGGAGACACAAAGCAAAATTCACTGAATGCAAAGTGCAAATTCTGCTCTGATAAAGCTTCTGTCTCACCCGTTTGGCACTCTTACAGATCCAGATGGCCTGCCTCTACAGATAAATGTTTAATGTACACTAAAACTAAAAAATACCAACCTATCCCTACCATTTCTAGAAGTGAGCTTAAGCTTTAAGGAAAATAATGTGGTAAAGCTCTTCAACGCTCCCTGCTTGCTTGCATTTTCAGCAGTTATTTTAGTCTAGCTCTGTCCACTTACCCCCTGAAAATCAAAGATTCACAAAAAAAAAGAGAGAAGATCACTGGCTTTTATTCTGAAAAGCCCTCCTAGTGTTTGGATGTGAACACTAACCTTTTTTCCAACTCTTTCATATTTTATCGCAGGAGTGTTTCATCTTCGGCTACATTTGTTGGCTTTATTGTTCAAAAAGTTACAAAAATAACCTTATATATCTTTATCATAACTGCAAAGACGGAGACTAAAGTAAGGCAGTTTCTGAATGCAGCATTGCTGGCTTGATCTTTGCGGTACAGCAGATCTGCGGACACGTTTGGACAGCTTCCATTCAGGTTTGTCAACAGGCTGGTCTGGTCTTTTGTGGACAGAGCTAAACCTCTACCATCGAACATGCACTCTGCTAATGCGAAGCCTTTCAACACTGATCAGCAGCAGTTTGTTTCCAGTCACTCCTGAATTGCTCTTCTGAGTGCTTAACACCTACAAATACATCTTAATAATAAATATGCATCAGAAGTATTAAATTAGATTGCTACAGCTTAGGTTGCCTCAGACCACAGAGAGAGTCAGTGATCTGGTGTCGGCTCTCGGCCTCTGCAGGCTCAAGCTGGAGTGTTACGCAAAAATGTTTGAGATGAAGTCACGGAAGCGCTTGGCGTACTGCTCCGGGTGGACGGTGGAGATTACAGCACCGGCCTGCGATGGACAGAAGGGGCAGAGGAGGATGAGAGCAGATCTAGCTAGCAGTGGGAGCTGATCAAAGCACATCTCTGGGGTCACTCACCCCGTGTTTGACAGTTTTGGCGGCGTGAGCAGCTTTCTTCTTAGTGTCGTACTGCGTGAGGACGTCTATCAGGCCCATGAAGTACACCTCCCTCTGAGGAGCCCCTGAGGTCAAAGCAGAGAATAAGATCTCATCAGCAAGTCACAAACTCAAACTTATAAAGCAGCAATAATTGACTACACACTTTTCAGCTCAGGGCTGCATTGAGATTTAGTGGTTAGCACCCTCGCCTCACAGCAAGAACGCCCTGGTTCAAATCCCAGCTGGGTCCTTTATGTGTGGAGTTAACTTTGCATGTGTGGGTTTTCAACTGACACTTCGGCTTCCTCCCATGGTCCACAAACATACTTCATAGGCTGATTGGTGATTCTAAATTGTCGTTCCAATACAGGCATGAGTGTTTGAGTACCCCGCCTTTGCTCAACAGTAGCTGAGATAGGCTACAGCAGCCCCAAGACCCTAAAAGAGATTTAGCGGGTTCTGAAGATAGATGGATAGATGGACGGACGGACTTCTCGGCTCATTTTTTTTTTCCGACTCCTGATTCATGGAAGTTGATTGTCATCATTTACCAAACCTCATTTCATGATTGTCAGAAAAAACAGACCAGAATTTACTGTTAAGCCCACCCTCACTTTGCGTCACCCATTCGTTTAAACTTTCTCACACTAGCTCATCCCCTCACAATCCTAACCGAACATTACCAACGCAACAAAAATGCTGAGCAATATCAGAACTATCCACCTGTACAGTTTGGATCCAGACCCCAGCGTATCCAGATATGAGGAAAACAAAGACGCACATATATCTCTCCATCTGCAAGTGGATGCATCAGAATGGAGCGAGCCAAGAAGCGTGTGGCCTGCCAGCTGTATTTTCTGTGTCACAACTATAAGCTTTGTCAAACAAAATTTTTTCGTCCTGATTCACACCCATTTGAATTTGAAAACTGCAGTTTTGAGCTTAATTTTCTTTATACATGTCTGCCATCATCAGAAAAATACCACAAGAACATGCTTATTGTCCATACCCAACTCTAATCTTTGAACTAGTCCAGTATGGCACTCACTGTCATCTTGATTGCTTATGTTCAGCTTCATAAATGTTTAAGTACAAATAGATACAAAATGATCTCCAATGAAGAGATTACAAATGTTTTCTTGATTTCAGCGTCGTCCTTTAAGTCAACTTTGCAGGTCAGAAATAAAATAATGAAGCTTTTATTCTGGGAATCTACAGCTGACTGGAATGCTATTTATTTAAAGCAATAACACATGATCTCGCTGAAAAAACACATTAATTGAAAACTTTATGCCAACCAGGCATCAAAATCTCAGTAGCAGGTATTTGTTGGGGTCTTTGTCTCCATCTAAACCCTTTTCCATTTCACAATCCTATTCTAAACATGCTGCAAGAAAAAAAAGTAAAACTTTGCTAGGAATGCGTGTGTTTCTAGCATCTACTTTGGGGTTGAAGCAGAAGACGCGTCATTACAAAAATGCTTTCTGTGATCCCCATTTCCACCAGAGCATTCACAACTGAAAAATCCACTTTTGGATCAAAACAAATCAGATCCACCTCAACCAGAGAGAAAGCATCTTTACAGACAGTTTCAGTTTAGAAAAACCTTTGCTGAGTTGTCATTTCACTCACTTTAACTGTGTCAAACGGTTCTCAAAACAACAACAATCATGAGTTAATATTCCTATCATCTAAGCATCCAGAGGTAGGTGACCAACTATGACTTAGCTCTAAAACTGGTGACTCGTGTGGTTCCAAAATGCTTTTGCAGCTTAAAGCAAATCGTGAGACCAGATAACTTCTGCCTCCGTTTGTGTCTGAACACCTAAACACTGTTTCTTTTGTGTTTGCTATAATATTTACCTGAACAGCTCTTCATGGCGTATACATCCACGTAGGGGTCAAACTCTCCGGCCCCCAGAGGCTTGTAGGTGGACATGTAACCAGCGATTCCTTCAGGCGAAGTGCCGAGGGAGCCCGCAGCCGGACCGGGAGCCAGGCCGTTCTCAGCATCTGGCTCATCCTCGTGAGGTGCCTCTTCAACCTCCTCCTCCTCCCGTTCAGCGCGGCCAACGTCATGGATACCAAGCAGCAAGCTGTAGTCCATGATCTTCAGCTTCACCAAAAACTGAGAGGCACATTTTAAAACAAAATTGGAAAAAAAACCACCAAAGTTTAACAGTCAGTGAACTTTCTGCTTTTCTATAATGCTTTCAGACAAAGGGAACGCAGTCTATAATCAACAGTATTTAACCAATTTTAAAGATTAAATTTTACAAAATATCTGGAAAGACAATATTAAAAGAGCCTCTAAAAATACCATTTCAGAATATCACTCTTTTGTTTTCATCTCAGTCTCAAATGTGTGAAAATTCTTTTTCCTTTGCTCTTTAGGTGCATCAACAGTGCTGGACTGATGCTGCCCCCATGTGGCTACAGTCAGTAAAGACGGCCTCACCTCCACATCCCTGTTGAGTTTCTCCATAAACTTCTCTTTCTCCTCGTCGGTTATGTACACCTTCTGCATGTTGTTTCTGAAGTCCTTGTCCTTAAAAGTAGGAAGCTCTTTTTCCTTAAAGGAAAAACATGTTTTGCTCTTTTGATAGGTTAAAGAGAAGAAGAATCCTAACATTTGTTACAAGAGATTAACAAGATGTTTGGTTTACCCGTTCTTTGTCACTGGCTTCCCGGTCCACCAGGGAGCCCTGGAGAAAAAAAAAAAAATATCTGAATGAGACCCTCACTGCAGCCTCCATTACTAAATATTTTGTTGATGAGGATGTGTGAGATTAAAGGCATGATTCACTTCCTCACTTTCAGGTCATACTTCCTGTGTACGACTAGCCTGTGGCTGAACATGTTCCTCATGACGATCAGGTAGGTTTCCTCGCTGTCCACGCTCACGCGGTACATGCCCAGGAACTGCGGCAGCAGGGTGTTGCCGTGACACTTCACTATGTGCTGCAGACAGGAAACCATCATAAACATTAGAAAAAGTGAACATAAAGATTCTTCTTCATGACTTATGGAGACATGGATCTGTGGGATGATGGCAGAAAATCACTATTGAGACGAGCGTGTCAAGTCAGCAAACATCAGGCTTTCAGAGACAGAAGAAAACATTTCTTCAATAATTATCCAATTTAAAATATTTTTAAATGTAACAAATAGTCTGCTATGAGGTTCTCGCAACATCACAGTGAAGGCGAGCACCACTGCCAAAACACAGAACCCATTCAGATTTGATTCGTGTTAACGCTTCAATTAAATATCTATTTATCTATCCATCCATATATAAATCTTGTTTATTTAAATAATAATCCACTTTCATTTAATGAGAAATATAGACAAAACAAATGTGGAAGTGATAAAAATTAAAAGAAAAGCAGTTCTTGTCAGAAGAAAAACCAAGAATAAAAAAGACAACTAATTTATAGATTTGATGAATGGAAATATGCTTTCTTAGTAAAGATTTATTTGATATAAAAAAGAAAAAATGTGCTCCTCCTCCTAGAAGGCTGTGTTTGTTCAAAAAATTGTGATGGTTTGTTTCTGCTTCTTTATGAGTATCATCACAAACATTTCTACAGGTGGAGGACATGCAATCCAATGAGCATCTATAGAAGGACAATACCTTTTCGGTAAATTGTACAGTCTTTGTCAAACTTAAATTTTGAACATGCAGAATAGTTTATATCATACACACAAAAATGAAAGCAAAAAACGTCATTTGTTAACCTCAAAAGCTTTCAAATCAATTCCTGATTGTTTTTCAGATAATCATGGAGACAGAAAAATCAAAATTGTTGTACAATTCAAGTTTCATTCAAACTTTAGAACATCCATTTCCCCACTAAACACTTCCCTTGTGTTTCATTCCGATCATGTGGTAAATGGCGCTTTACAGTCACAGACCCATTCACACACACATTCACACACTGATGGCGGCTCCGCTGTCGAACACTGGCGCCAACATTTCATCAGAGGCAATGTGGGGTTCAGTGTCTTGCTCAAGGACACTTCGACACATGGGTGGGCAAGGCGGGAATCAAACCTGGAATCCTTTGATCACAAGCCCGTGTATTGATCTATTGAAAAGGTTTTCCGAGTGTTTTTTTAATTAGAATTATGTTGTTTTTAGCCTAAAAATAAAAAGTTGTTTTCTGGACATAGTTTCTGCAGAGCAGCGGTAGTGCATTAGAAATTCATCTCTGAGTTGTTGGCAGGACCATTAGTGAGGTGGAACCCCACCCACATTCCCCTGCCCATTGATGAGACTTTGTAGTAGAGCTTGTGCCACTCCCAGTGTATTTTCTATGTCACAACTATGATCTTTTTCAAATTATTGGATTTGTGACATTTTAACTGATTTTCATTCACTTCAGTTGCTGGTCTCTAATTCATTTCTGTGAATTGATGCAAAAGATTCTCTTCAGATCGCTTGTTTAGCTTTTACGTTTAATGCACATATATCTGAAGGTTATTTTTTCCGCTTTGAGAGCCTAATTTAAAGATCCTCTTTGACAAAAAATGGTGTCTTAGGTGTTTTTAACATATTGTTGCATTTTTCTGAGGATGGAGGACACATATGAAAAATATTATGCTTAAAATCAAATTTCTGAGTATTTCTTTATGCAAATCCTTGGGAATCAGGAGTAGGTGAAAAATGTCCTTGGAAAAAGCTTGTAGCTTTGACGCAGAACCTACAACAGAAAGCCACAAGCTCTCTGCTCCGCTACATTCTGATGGCTACACTTGTAGACAAATAGATCCATGACCGTATTTGTTTTTCTCATCTGAGTTGGAATCTCAATCAAACTGTACGGCTGGATGGCTTCAATATTGCTTGCCAATTTTGTTGGCTCAGTAATGTCATGTTGGGGGTGTGAGGGGCTATAAGCTAGCAGGAAAGCATGTAAGCCAGGAGTGGCCAACCCTGGTCCTCAAGAGCTTCAACCATGCCTGGTTTCCAGCTTTCCCTGGACTGTTTGCTGCTGATTGGCTGGCTCAAGCGATTCACCTCCTGATTGACTGAACACACATGATTTAGGTTGTTAGCATCAAGGAGTCCAGGGAAAGCTGGAAAATGGGCAGGGTTGAGGCTCTGGAGGACCAGGGTTCGCCAGACTCATGTCCAGCAGAGCAGCTCAGAAAACACAGACTTACAAGTCAGCAGACTTACAAGTCTAAAGCATTAACATATTTAAACAACGCCCTCTAATGAGCACAAGACTTTTAGCAGAAACTGTAACCGCACCACCAAACAGACGCCCCTGCTTTGGTCAAATGTACCCTGAGGTGACAGTAAATATGGTCCCCCTCTCAGATCTATGACAATACAAAGCCTGCATGCTTCCATCAACAGTTTTATTGTTCACGCCCTCAGCAGAGACAATGGACAGCTGTTCAGCAGTCCAAGCGGGGAGCGCAGGAACAAAAATATCTGTACCAGAGCTGAGGAAATGAACTAAAGCTGCACGCTGATCTGGAACAACCAGCCACACACCAGCTCTGATTAACAACAGCTTCATTCAGCCCTAAATGAATTTTAAAAAGCACTAAAAATAGAGCTAAAATAATCTCACGCCCAGATTTGCATTTGCAGCATGAGTACAGGCTCACATTCCACTGAAACCTCACAACAGCCAAAAGTTTGCTCAGTGGCGTGTTTTTGCCTCAAGTCAGACCTACTTTCTGATGCATGACTCAGACGCACAACGCTGAAAATAAAGTACATGTGAAAGCACAGGAACTCTTCTCTTCTGTACAGTGAACTCTGCTGCTGACATTAACATGCACCAACATCTGTACTTTAGCAAAAACCGCAGAAGAGCATCTACTCTGTCATCTCTGCTCAGTCACTGTATGACAAAAAGAGTCCTGCAGGGAGCAAATTCACTCTGAAACAAAAGAAGGGTCTTGCTGAGGGACAAACTAGGAGGTTGCAAAGCTGTACTTCTCCCTTCATTACTCTTAAAGCTGATAGTCATTCATAGAAAAAAATCCCCTCACTTAACAAGTTTTGTTTTTTTTTTACGTCAGAAAGCTTACAGCCTGATTTGGTAGGAAGTTGGGATATCCCAAACAGGCCATTTTGGCCCCAAACCCATTACAAGTCTTTGATTATGAGCACGTCTGTGAAGTCGCTTGAACACTCAAATAAAATCGCACAACTATCGATTAGAAAAAATTGTTACCTACTAACTAGTAAAAAATAGGAGATAATCAGTCATTATATAAAGTTTGGTGACTGTAGTTTATGATCTTCAGAACTACTAAACATTTTTGATTAAATGGAATCTCCATTAGAAGTTCCTACAAAATAAAATGACTCTTAAAGGGCCTATACCATGTTTTTCTTAAGTCTTTTATAGTAAAAAAAGAATATCCATGAATATGATCATATATTACCTTTGGCCTACTAAACATTTGCAAGGCGGTCCCAAAGATAAACTCCAACCCTTTCTGATGAGCACGGTCTTATTTGGGAAGGCTGAACACAGACCACCGAAATCTCTCACAGCCTAAAAAACATTTTCTCCACTTAAAAGACATTGCATTGCAAAAAAAGCTAAAAAAAAAAAAAAAAAAAAAAAACCTAACCGTTGTTTTCTCTGCAGGTCAAGAGGAACCACTTCTATAAATTGTTTTGCTGATCACCGCTAGCTCCGCGGGGAAAGTGGACGTGTTTTTGTGCTTACCTGAGGGCCTTTTCATGAACTCAGTAAAATCTGTTGCTTATTTCACTTAAAATACTTTTTTTTTCTAAGTGCAGCACAAAACACCAACTAGAATTTATTTGTATTATAATAAAAACATAAAAACGGTATCGCAGACAGTTTGAGTAAACGTCATTTTACAGTTTGGAATTACTTTTTAATCAAACTTTAACACTAAATCAGAGTAACACAGAGTTGCAGACACATAATGTCATTGAAACTGTCATGACACCTTAAATGCAAAGTCTGTAGAAGTAACATTGAAGTTTAAACAAATGCATGTTAGAACACTCCATTCTCTGCGAGAAATGTAATTTTTATTGTTTTAGGTTGAAAAAGGAATTACCTCCTTGCATCTAATTTTATCTCTTGGCAGCTGCTAGTTTAAGGTCCCATAATACCACCATGACTCTTCAGTTGACCTTCATCTACTCCTGCCTTCGTTATAAAACTCAAGCACGACTGATATGTTGTTTGAGATTATTATTATTTTTTTAATGCATGTTCATTTTTTTTCATTTGAATCCGACTTGTATCAGATTCTGGGGTAAACAGTCTGGAAGTGTGAAAAAACCTGCATGTGCAGTCCAAGAACTATGAGCACGCTTCAGTATGGTGCACATCAAGACGGAAGAGACCAAAGATGGAATTTGGACTGGAAGTTTTCATTCATTCATTTTCTAAACCGTTGCCAGAACATCCTGCATCCTGACAGAATTTTCAAATACCATTTCATACCACTTACATAGGATGTGGCCCAAAAATGGATTTGTGTCACTTTGGTTTGCTGTATGAATGAATCAGACTCTTTAGAAAACCATTTAATGAAAAAGCTAGAGAAACTCTAATAATCAGAAGCTAGAAGAGTGAAGCTTGCCTTAGACCAAATATAAATTGATAGAAATAACAACAAAAAACTGTACAGATTGATAATTAACTCATTCTTCTGTTCTCACATCAGATGCGACCTTTGTAGCATCGCTGTCACCCATTTAGAGAACACAGTTAACAGTTCTGTACACTGTTGCACATTCACCGAACACTGTTCTTCTCATAGAAAGTTCTGTGTGTTTTTATGCCACAAACGCTTAACAAAACGTCACAGTGATCTGCCAGGATGGGGAAGTCATGCAGATGAGACGTTGGGTGAATTAAACTGCTTGAAACAAACACGAATAGCGTAGAAAGACGGGTTTTCTTTCATTCAAATTCGTGGAAATGCTGTTACCGCACACAAGATAATTGTTACATGTCGTGGTATGAAAATTAGGTTTGTGAACATTTGGTTACTGTTCAAACAGGCTTCTCCTACTTTTCTCTGGAAACTTTTCCCAAAAGTAGATCTACCAATTTACCAACTCAGTGTTATTCTGTAGACAGTGTGAACTTAATTACCTGGTGATATTCTGACAGGATGTTGTGCATGTCTGCTACATCCTCACTGGAGATTTGTTTGATAACCAGCGTGCGGTCGTAGGAATTGAGAAGCAGACCTTCAACCTGATCATCAGAGCATCTAGTAGGTGAGCTTCGGGTCATTGACACCTGGAAACAAGAAGCACACGTTCAGTTATGAAAGAAAAAGTCTTCAGGAGAGTAATAACAGGATTTTTAAAGACCCGCTTGGATGAAAATAATATTTTTTGTGTTTTAACATGTTTTAGTGGCACTTTTTGTAGGACAAAGATAAAGAAAATCAAGATTAAAATTGTATCCATGAATATTTCTTCATTCAAATCATTGTGAATCAGGAGCAGAAAAAAAAAGATGCTCCCTGCTCAGCTACATTCTGGTGCGTCCTTTTGTAAACAACTAGATCTTTGTACGTCTTTGTTTTCTTCATCTGGCTCAAAACCGTACAGCTGGATAGGTCCAACATTGCTCACCATTTCTGATAACTGTTTCTTTTGAGTGACTTTGAGGCAAGGTAAACAGTCAGGCCAAAAAAGCATCCATAAACATGCTTCAGAGGTTAATCGGTCACTCCAAATTGTCCCTATAGGTGTGAATGCGAGTGTGCATGGGTGTGTGATTGTGGCCCCTGCAACAGACTGGTGACTTGTCCAGGGGTATCCTCTGCCTTCGCCCATGAGTGGCTGGGTTAGGCTCCAGCAGCTGCGTGACCCCGGAAGGGACAAAATGGTACAGATGAATGAATGAATGAATGAAAGATTTACTTAACGACTGTTCCAATATTGCTCGCAATTTTTGTTGCACCAGTAATGTTAGCTTGGGAGTATGAGAGGTAAGCTAGTAGGAGAGTGTGTGAAAAAATGTATGACGGGAAGCGGGGGCAGGATTGCTTCTCACCAACAGTCCTGCTGATTGGACGTTTCCAATCACAGAGCCCCTTCAACTGTTTCTGCCAGTCATTCTTGGAGAATTAATTATACGTCACCAGTCTGACCAATCAGAAATAGTTAATGTCCTCCTTCCTTGTTCTGACTTGGCTCATAAAGTCTCTCCGTTCCAACAAAAATAACAGAGTTGAGTTAGAGTTGTAGCTTCCCACAGGATCCGGTGTCAGACCATGAAAAAAGTGAATAAAATAATAAAGCTCAGAGACGTGAGTCTGTCCGCTATCAGTGTCGGTTATTGCACTACATCTCTCAGGATGCATTGGGTTACAGTAAAAGCGTTTCTGTGGCACAATGACACTACTCTGTTAACTGTCTTGAAGCGCAATAAACGCACACATCAAACAGTCTGTTCTAACAGTTTTTAAATCTCCTTGATGAATAAGGAAAAAAAATTGGATTAACATGAAGCGCCAACAAACATTTAAATTAAACTGAAATAAATTAATTCACCTCAACAGAAATAAACATTTTTGTTAGAGATATTGTTTTCATTAAGACAAAAGAAAAACTCATAAAACTGCAACATGCTCACATTTTGAGTAGTTACAATTGAACATAAAAATGAATATAATGTTGGTCTTTTTGGTAAAATTTATCAAGCATGTTGTGATCATATAATTGTTCAAACATCACAGTTACAAATATTTTTTTTTAAATTAAAAAAAAAAGAAATCACTGTTTAGAAAAATAAATATTGTTTTATTTGGCTTTTGTGAGGTTACATAACTTGGATTTAATTAAACTGGAGGGAAAAAAAACTACCTGGACAAATTTTCAATTAATTTAGTTGAAAATTATTATCTAATATTATCACTTTTACTACAACATTTAGGAAAAACAGCTGCAACTTCAAGCTTTTCTGTCTAAATTATACAAAAATGCACACAAGATCATGGAGGGACTGTACATCAATACAGAAGTTTCTTCTTTTTTACATTTTTGGATGCAGGTGTACCGCAGGATTTTTGTCAAGGAAAAATTGTACCTTGGCTCAAAAAAGGTTGGAAAACACTGTCATAGAAAATGACACAGATTTTTAGATTTAGTCTAAAAACTGCATAATCATAATTAAAAGACCACTGGAACGCTTTTAATCAAAAGATGATTGCCGTGGGAGTTTAAAGACAAAATTACACACCTGGTAATCAAGATCCTCAATGCCAAACCGTTCCCTTAAATTTCGAAAGACCTGTGGACAATATTCCTTGAATTTGAAATGTCCAGGGAGGGTTTCTCTGCCAAAAAATGATGGAAAATTTAATTTTATTAAAGCAAAGTATAACTCTGTTCATTTTACACATGAAAAATGTGGTGTTTGTACTTGTTAAAAAGATGGTTGTTGACTTTGATCTTAGTGTTGGCTTTGAAGTCATCGGGCAGCAGCATGACGGGGACAGGCACCTGGCTGAGATCATTGATCTGCAATGACAACACACATTCATTCCTAGGAAAACTACAGACAGAAGCATGTCTCAAATGTCTACAACAACTCAAAGACTGCACTTCTTGTTCATGTGGTGGAAAATGGAGATGTTAAACAGAAATGTCCCTGCTTTTAAAATCGTGTGATGTTAAAGCCTTCAAGATCAAACAAAGGCTATGTCCGAATGCCCTCCATACTTCCTAGCTACTAAAAACTTTCTAGTGCCCTGGATTTTAAAAGCAATTTGGACACCATGCTTAGTACTTTTTGGAGGGGTTTTAAGCTGCAAATATGACACCACTGATTTCACAAAGTAAAAACATAATAAATATGAACATTTTACAAAAACTATTTATGAATCCACTGTGTTCTGAGGATGAAAACTGGATATTTTATAAAAAGTAAATTAAAACACATTTTTTCACATAAAAATTGTTCAAACGCAATGCATTGTGGTCTTTATGTGCCAATCTAGTGAGCATCCTTGCACAATGGTTTTTTGCAGACTTTTGGCAAATTTCTAGGACAGTAGATTGTGGAACTGTAGATTCAGACAGCTTTATAAAATGGTGAACGCGCTACATAATGCACTATGTAGTGAGGGAATTCGCACAGAACCTTAGACAATGATCTCAAGACACTGAAAATAAACAACAAAACAAACCCTCAGATAAACACTAGATACCTCTGACAGGGCAACAATCTGAATTTTGCACAATGACAATCACAATTCTGTAATAGGTATAGCAGGTTTTAACATTCTCATTTGCAAAGAGAAACTTAACTGTCTAAATGTGTATCTCAAGTGGTTGGGTGAGTGCCAGCAAACTGGTTCATCTACAGATGTCAGTGTATCTCTGACAGGGTAGAAAATGACTTCCTATGTTTATCTATTAAGTTTCAAAAAGGAAACAAAACTGTACAATGGCAGAAGAATTAACTAGGAGGACTAGGAGCAATAAAAAGAAATATCTTTTCAAAAATGAATGAATGTTGATAATCAATAAGTACTAAACAACTATTAATTATGTGTGGTTCATATTAATGTCTACTGAAATGATGAAAGAATGTTTCCTGAGAATAATCAGTAAACTCTGTTTGTTACTTGACAAAAAAAGTGCACTTGATCTGATCAGAATCGGGTAATGACAACTATATAAAAATCAAAAATGAAATCACATTTGATTTGGATCATATAAGTTTGCTTCTTCACACTTCGTTAAAAGCAAAAATTAAAAATTCTACTTGACTTTAGTTCATAATTCTATTTAATTAATCTAGTACGATCCAAGTGTGTACTGTATGCATTACTGCAAAAAATCTCTATGATCGAGTGATTTATTTACTTTTTAAACCTATGCATTACTTTCTCTAGAGAGTTGGATTTAGGTGTGTAATTTCTGGTTGTGTTGTCTACACTTAATGCTTGACAAAAAACAATAAATCAAATAAAATTATAGCTATTTCTCTAATTCCTAACTTTATAAAAAAAATACGAATGAACTGTCTATGCATTTGTGTTTATTTGAGATTTAAAGTAAAACAACATGTTTAGGGTATTTAATTTGCAAGGAAGAACAAATGTCTTGTGTAAATGAAGGAAAGTAAACATCGTTGGAAATACCACGTCTTGTTTGTGTTGTTTTTGAAGAGCTCAAACATGGCAGCTGTGGAAGAAGTCAGAAGTCACCAAAACGAACTCCTTTAGTTTGGTGAATGTGTTCATCTGTGGATTTCTGGACTCATCTTAAGAAACTTAAGGATAAAAACAAAATAACTGAGTAAAAAATCTAGTAATTAAAGAAAATAATTGAATTAGAATTTTAAGAATATTTGGCAAAAGATTTGCCGATTAAATATTGACTTAACTCTACCATAAGAACCTCTAAATGTAATAATTTACAGATATTTTTAATGTTAACATGATGCATTTTTGTCGGTTTTTGCAAATGTTAAGAAAAATATCGGTTCAAAAGTAAAAATAAAGAGGAGGTAGCATTCTATAAAATCCACGAAGTGCAAAGGAGAGAAAACAACTACAATATAAAAGTCAACTACAATTATCTATTTGAATTATTCACAAAAGGAAAGGATGACTCAAACCAGTTTAGCTAGCTAAATATTTTTACATTTTTTCCGTTTCAGGAACACGAGGTAGCGAAACTTTACGATAAATGTTTTAATCCAATTAAAATCTGAATTAAACATTGTTTACATTGATTGAAAACAAATAAAATAGTGAGTGTTTCCTCTGTCGAGCAGACATGCTAACAGCGAGCTAAATATTAGCATACTTCAACGTTAGCTTCCGCCGACTTACCGAGTGATTGACGCCCCACATGAACACGCTCAGGACTGGATCGCTCGCGCGAAACACCTTCACCTTCTGCTGAACAAAATGCTTCTTTTTCGTCTTGGTTTTGGGCGCCAGGTTCACGGCAGGGCTGGCCGTGGCCCCCGAGTTACCGAGGGAAGCCATGACAGCAGAGCGTCTTTCTCCGAATCCTGGGTGAGCTGGAGTGTAGCAGGCCGTGACGCTTCTTCTTCCTGATGCTGACACTGTTACTCTCACGGTAACCGGCGGTCACGCCCACGCAAAACGGTAACACCGACGCGGTTCTTCTGAAGTTTCACGTTTTAGAGCCTGGCTGGATGAATCATTCCATATTCAGTCATGCATGGGCATATATTTTCAAATAATAGTTGCTCAGTCCACCACCGCCCCAATAGCACACCACTGTTATTTGTTTTTTTTGCGGTGTGCCATGCGTATGATTGACAACTGTCAATGTCCAAACAAAATCGATCCCGCAGCGTCAGGTGACCACAGGTGGGCAGGGCAAAGACAACTGGTTTCCTTTGTTTCGTTCTAGTCCAAAATAATCGTAGGAAAGTTAATTACTAGAGTTACAGTCTTTTTTTAAAAAGATGTCAGAGATTTTTTTAACCGAAATGTTGCCAAATGCAAAGGGGTAGAACTATACATAAATAAATAAAAGCTCGGACAGCATGATACTCTTTAAAACAATTTGAAAAACCTGAGAAAAATTGTGTAAGAGTGCAAAAAAAAAGCAAGATGAAAAATACGTTGCCCTGGACATGACATTAAATACTATTTTTATACCTCAAATCAGCATTTTGTGAATAATAATTTGTCCCCATAAAATGCTAACTTCTGTGTACAAGATACAAACTTGTGTGAAAAAAACACAAATTTGTGCACACAAAATGTTAACTTCAGCGGACAAGATACTTATTTGTGTGCAAAAAATGCCAAGTTGTGCACACAACATACTAGTTTGTGCACACAAGATACAACGTGTGCACACAAAATGCTAACTTTAATGTAGAAGATACTTATTTGTGTGCAAAAAATGCCAAGTTGTGTACACAACATACTAGTTTGTGCACACAAGATACAACGTGTGCACACAAAATGCTAACTTTAATGTAGAAGATACTTATTTGAGTGCAAAAAAATTGTCATTTGTCTACACAAAATACTAGTTTCTGTGCGCACAAAGACGATCATTTGTGCACACAAGTTAGCAAATTGTCTGCACAAAACACGAATTTGTGTGCGCAAAATTAATTTGAGGGAACATTTTTTTCAGTTTTTTTAATGTAATGTCCAGGGCTCCATAAAAAAACAGTAACAAAAACACAAAGTGTAACATTTTACCATCTGTGTTTATTTCTTTGAATTACCTTTACCAGAGCAATCTATCTAATTCAGGGACTTTCTTTTAAACTGTTTGAATTAAAAAGTCGTTTTTTTTTTTATCAGACTGACACATTTAGATTTAAAATGCAATCTCAATCCTAAAAGAGCATGCCTAATGTCAATTTCATATGGTTTTGTAAAAAGGCTTTTCTATAAATATTGTTTTTACATCTAAGTACCCCTGAAGTACCATCAATCCATCCAGAGACCTACCAATTTTTAAGAGCCACAGAAATAAAAGGATCCTTCTTTGATTCTGACCTTAAAATGAATTCTTCAAACTTTAAGCTTGAACTTGTACAGTTTATTAAAAAAACACAACCAATATTTAGTTGGGCACAAAAACAGATTTCCTTGTCAGTCACACCAAAGAAACATAATAAATATGTACTTTTTTAAATCTATGAAATCATTAAGGAGCATCATTATTACTAATAAGAAACACTGTTGACATGTTTGAATACTTCAGCTCTAGATGGCAGTAGGATCTCAAAATATAACTCTTAAGAAACTGATGTGTGTTCTCTACTTGATCCTTAATTGTCTTTACAGCTACAGTGTTTGAAGATGTTCCTCCATAAAATAGTTTGAGCTGTCAAAGGCATATTCAGAATAATGTCAAAACATATTTCTTTAATTAAAAAGCTAAATCCGATTTTATTAATTTCTCTTGGAATGCAATCAATTTTTTTCAGTTTCAAAATTCTTTTGTATGAAAAGCTATTGAAATAACTGTAGAACATTGATCCTGCAATGCATAATGAAAGCAACAATCAAGCAAGACAAAAAGGGGGAAAACAATACAGAAATACAATTTGCAATAGAAAAACTGATTTTTTTAATAACCATAAGAAATTAGTCTGATCCGCCTATTTGCATATAAACTGCTCATCTTCAAAAACACACAAAAATAATTTAAGGTATTATACAGTGTCCTGATAAAATGATTTTACTACACAATATTTTTTTTAAATTGAGAAGTTTTTACTGTTTCCTTGGAAACCCACATGTATCTGGTCCCTAAGAGGTGCAGAGAAAAATGTTCCTTTGTGTGCTTAATAACAAAAAAAGGTGTAATTCTCTGTTGTGCATCAATTTGTGGTTCCAACCTCACCATTGGGTACTGGTTAATCTCTTACAGGGAGATTATTACCAAATTATTTCTATCAGTCTCACTGTTGCTTTTCTATTAGCCAAACAAGCATTACAAAAACTTGAATTGAATAGTTTGCTTCCTGTGTTTTTAACATCAAAATTTTGTGTTTTTTATGTTCTCATCTCTTTAGTATAATTTTAAACAAGGCATGGACTTTGTCACAATAACATCCACATGGTTTACGACATCCTTTTGTCATCACAAGTTTCATTCTTAGTCAAATTATTTTGTAAACTCTTGTGTAAACTCTTTTTTGTCTATCTTCTTGGACAACCTTATTGAACAAGTTGGTTTACAGTTTTTTTTTTGTTTTTTTTATTGCATCATCTTGTGAATACTGGGATAGCTTAGTTCGAAGGTGGAAACAGAGAGCATAGCCAGGCATTGAATTATGTCTGTTTAGCTATCAGTTGATCATGTCACGTGGGGTCTCCTCCCTCATCATGGATTTGCCCATACCACCTCTCCTGGGAAGTGTCCTGGAGTCATTCTACCCCAATTTCCAACGCACTTGACTCTAAGGACCCCTGCCCTGCATGTTTCCTGGGTTTCTCAAAAAAATCTGATACAAACAACTATGACTCACTGTTAGACTTCTGTTGTTGGTTGAGGTGCGTTAGAAAAGGATAAAAGAAAAGTTAACTCAAAAGCAGGACTTAAAAAAAAAAAAAAAACGGATTAATATCTGAAGGAAAAAAAAATGTCAGGCAGGGGGACCATACACTTCACTTGAGTCATGAAACGTGTTAAATCCACCTCTGAATTAGGAGAACTACACAACGCACTTTTAAGTTTAAGTTTTATAAAAAGATTGAAATTCAAAAGTCAAAAAGTTACCCAATAAGTAGGAACAGTTTATGATTGGCATTGGCTATATATACATATATATATATATATATATATATATATATATCGTGGCCAAAAGCCACACATCTTAAATAGTTTGGATTGGTGACAAGTCTGCTATCTAGTCCCACTCAGTTCCTTAATTTTCATCTTTCATTTAATGTTGATTGTACATTAAAAAAGCTTCAAAACAAAAAGTTTTTCTTTATCCTCTCTTGTTAAAATAAATTCATATTTGTCCCAAAAGGGGACTCATGTTCTGTTGATGTAAAAACAAAACAAGAAAAAAAAATATTTCAAAAGTAGATTTTTAAAAATATTTTCAAAATAAAACACCCAAAACCAAAGGTTATATTAATATACATTTTATTCTTCTCCATATTATTATAATTATATTTTTTATATCTGTAAATGTCTTTAGGGTCTGCTGTGTATAGACCCATCACAACTGCACACACACACTGGCACAAGAAGATTGTTCAGAAATCGACTAATTCTAACCACATTGTATCAGCACACAATTTCATGACTTCTTGGGATAGACATACCAAGATGATGCTAAATATAAACCTTATTTTATTTTTTTTCATCCAGAAAATCAAACTTTGTTGAAGGGTGTGCCAAAATGATTCATAGGGGTGACATGGACAGTCTCACCTCTCAAGTAACATAAATAAAACAACAACAATAAAAAAAAAAAAAAAAATCGTTCTATGTACAGCAGTTCAGTAGAGCGCTGTTAAATGTGACCAGTTTTGCTGCAAATGTGTCTTTAGAGTGCAACACGTCCTATAGCTTCAAAACAAGAAATCCTCTGTCTTTAAATAAGAAACTGCTGACAATATAAAAATACATGACACTGTATTGTAGTTTGTTAAATAAACCAGTAATTCATATATAAAATATACCGATGTGTATAAAAATATGCCTTACAACTCTTTGTAAAGGATAACAGCCGTATGCTTTTTGTCTGCCGCTTCAGAACAAACAGTCGACCACAAAAACATATTTACACACAGAAAGCAGTCAGAATGTTGTTTTGGCAAAGTGAACAGAGGCTTCCAGCATCGGACTCAAATATTTGTTCTGACTTGACACATACCGAATATATATTTATATATATGTGTGATACAATAAGATTCAAGCAGTATTTGATGGACAAAGACTCAAGAGACTCAAAAATAAATTAGGAGAAAAAAAAGATGAGTCTGTGGTTTTGTTTTGGGTTGATATCAGTGTGTCTTTGGAGAGAAGGAGTGAGGACGGTGAGGGAGACACATTTCCAAATGTCTGTGTCGTGTCACCTGCGTAACAGTATTTTAGCCCACTGAGATCTGAACAAACACAGGCAGTGTCAGCTATCCTAAACTGAAAATAACAGAGAACAACATCCACCAGAAAAGCCAGGACAAGAGCCAGGGGATACAGAGACCATTCACACCATTGGGATCGCTGAGGCAGTTTGAGGAGCATGAATGAGAGCGTGAGGTCGCCACTGCAGCTGTTGAGCGTTCACGCAGATGTTAGACTGTAAAAGTGATAGAACATGAACTTGTGTGCACAGGAAGTGGTTTATCCCTGCTACCTCCTGCCCAGGCAGTTGTCGAGAACATGCGAAAGCCAATCCCTCTCTGTCTGTGCTCCTGCTCCTCCACCATCACCACCTCCCCCTCCTCTTCTGGGCTGAGAGCAGTCGGACAGACTCGCCTCTCACTCCCCATCGCATGGTAAAGTACCATCTTCGTTGGCATGTGAAGGCACGGGCACGCCAAGCTCATCTACGCACCAGCAGTGGCCACGCTGCATGCCCTTGGAGGAGCGGCACTGTGGGAAATACGAGGTTAAAAGGGGAGAAAGAGGGGAGAGTAGAATGACACATCATAAAGCAGAGACTGAAGCCTCATCAGATGTTGTGCTTTAATCTGATGATGCACCAAACTGAAGGACGCTGAGGCTTGAATGAACAAAAAAAAGTTGCTCATACCCACCTGCTTTTTCCTGTAGAAACCCCGGGTGTCACAGTTGGGTATATAGATGTCGCGGTCAGACTGGAAGATTATCAGCTCGAGGCCCCTCAACACGCTGTTGAGCAGCTTGCGGCAGGGTGCCTGAAAGCAGCAATGCAGAGGAGCATTTCAGACAAAAACCGAAGCTTTTCCAGCTGCCACTCAGACGAGTGGACGGGCAGAAATCCTCCCTGCATGTCAAAGTCAACCTTCAGTGCTGCAGCATCACAGTTAGAGGCTAGCAAACGCATATATACATATCACATGCAGATATTGTACATTGTTATATAACCACACTTGTTTCTTTTTATGTCACATCATGTGTGAAAGTGTATTTTTTTGCTCTCCCCACGTGCTTCAAATGGTGCAGACAAAGCTGCTCTAGTGAGGAAAAATCTGTCGCTGCAGCGGACAACTGGAAACTTTCCTGATTCACATCATGCTCAATTAGTTCTGCCGCATAGCAGCACACATTGTGCAGCACAAGGTATGGCTTCAGAGGCGTACATGCCACTGCAACACCTCGAACAGCAGCCGATCTGTGATCAGCGCTGTTTGGAACACAAACCACGACACATCCTCTCGTTTTTAAACCACAGAGAGGAGGATCCGACACTAATGTGAGAGTGTGAACTTACTTTTTCAATGTCGCCACTGTGTGAGGGATGAGGACCTGGAAGGAAAGACAAGATACAACATTACAGCTACTACATTGATCCTTTTCATTTTGACACTTCTTTTTTTGCACAATTAGGGGGAAGACTCCATGTGTGGCTGCTGACTGAGAGACCTCATTTCCATCAGTACTTTTCCCTCAGAGTTAATCGCAGTAGCTCGGTTTCCACAGTAGGTGGAGATCCCTGCAATGGGGAGCAGCCTGATGTGGACTTGTGTGACACTGTGACAGTTTCACATTCAGTCTGAATTTTTCACAGAGACACCAGATTGTAGGAAGGATGACGAGCAGATGTCAAGCAGTATTATTGCACAAACAGGTTAACACAGTCACTTCAAAACAGTAAAAAGAGGCTTGGTGAACACGAGTCAGACAATTTGCACAGAGTGATTCCAGAGGTGCTCTGGTGAATTTTAAGGATTTTATGTGGTGCAGAAAAAGCTGCTTAGCTGAAATATCACACACGAGCTTTCACCACAGACGACTGCATTCCCCGCGTGCACTCATACATCTGTGCAGATGCATGATTCCGCCAGTGTGCATGCATGTACAGGGTCTTACCTGTGGGGTGGGGCTTCTCAGTGGGAATAGTCCTGCTGTACTTGGCGCAAACCCCCCTTCCCTGCAGGAGCGCCTGCAGGGGGCTGTGCTCCCTAGGGGGGGGGACGCAGCGGAGCCCTTTGGCACAACTCAAGGTGTACACACCACAAGGCTCACCCTGGGCCAAGACTGTAGTGCTGCCGGCAGCGTTATGGTCCCTCGGGGGCCGACCCGCTCCTAGTGGATCCCTGCAGGAGGGACAGACCTTGAAGGAGCCCAAATGGATCGCCCCGGTCCATGATCCGCAGTGAGCTATCAGCAACAAGACAACGGCAGTTGGGTTGGAGAGGATAGGCATTTTCTGTTCAGGTCTCAGGCCTCACACTGTCACTCCCTGTCAATTAAATGTGGCTGATGCTATTTCTGGTTATATTTCACTCTCTGTCTCCTTTTCTCTCCCCTCACTTCCTCAGTCCTCTGCCTGCTTCCACCCAGTAGCTTTTCTTTTTGCTTTGCTGGTTGAGTCCCCTGCAGTGCCAGAGGACACAAATGGAGATTGAGAGAGAAACAGAGGAGCACCGGCTTTTAAAGATCTGAAAGGCGGTGACAGAGAGTGAGTGAGAGACGGAGAGCGAGCACCGTTATGACACCTTCAGGGGCTGGGGCTTAGAGAGAGAGAGAGAGCCACACACACTGAGGAGGAGGTGGCGGGGGGGGGGGGGGGGGGGAAGAATATGCTTGTGTGTGGGTGGGGGGGGGATTAAATGCTAATTTTTTTCAAATTACCAAAGTCTCCTTGTCATTTTAAAATGAAAGAAAATGAAATCTTTAACTATGCATACACACAGATGCACACCCACACACACTCTGTATTATTTTTCTGTGGAAAAACATAAGTGGGCTGAACTTTATCAAACTAAAATGTGAATGGATTTGACATTCATTCTTGTTTCCTTAGTTGTTTGTACACATAAATGATTTACACTTGATTATCTCACAACAAAATACAAGAAATCTGGAAACCTTCACCTGCACTGTTCAGTACTCAGGTATTTATCTGAGTCACAATGAAGTTTTGGCTAAAGATGTCCTGGGTCAGTCAACCGGACCCAGTTGGATTGTTCAAAATAAACCAATATTGGCTATGAATTGGATTGTCAACCACAAATTATGATATGAATCAAATTATTGTTAAAATGAATCATTACATTCCTAATATATGTGCAACCGTCACTGCTTTACTGCTGTTCTCTAGAGCACATGCACAGCCTTTCCCTTACTGAGTCCTGCTTGTGCAAACATGTAGCCGTAGAGCTGCGGTCCACACCTTGAAACATTATGTCTTTCTGTGACTGGTATTAAACTTTACACGCTCTAATGAGTCCACACAAAGAAACCCACAAAGGAATCAAGTGTGCCGCCAATACAGAGCATTGAACATTGCTGCAAGCTCTTGCAGTGCAGAGCGGTCTGCATAATCCGTTAATGAAATAGTTCGCTTCGGGAGCGGGTTTCAGCTGCACATTCAAAAGAAATGGCTATTATCTACCAACTGTTTGCTTTTGGAGAGTCACCTGAGTAATATGAAGAGAGAGGACTCACTTTTTTAAGAATTCAAGGGTGAGCCTGAGCCACAGCTCCATTCAATCAGTTTAGATTTTAGACTTGATACTTAGATTTAAACTATATTTTCAGTGCATGTCAGAGAAAGGTGACGGATGAGAAATGCAAGAAAGATGTGTTTGCCATTATAATTGCAGACATTAAAATTAGAAGAATCATGAGCCTTATGATTCATTGAGTTCTAAAGAAAAAAAAGCAGATTTTTTTTTCTTACCAAAATTTGATTTAGTCAATAACATTATGAAAGAAAAAGTAAAAGTAGACCCTGACAAATGTGAGTTTGCAGGTCAAGTTTGACAGAAAAAAACTAAAGAATGATGACCCTTAGCAAAAAGTAGTAAACTTGAAGTTTATGTTATTAAACACACCTGAGTATAAGTACAGCTTGTATAGACCATATACATGAAGTGTAGGAAGTGTACTAACTAAATACTTCTTCACACTAAACTGGAACATTTTACAATATATAGATAATAAATAAAAACTAAGCAGAAGTATACTGCCTCATTTTTAGTATGGGCTAAGTATACCTGTGGTACACTAAAATAAACTACTTTTTAATAAGTGAAGCTAAAGATGTTCATTTAAAATGACATCTGACAGGATCTCCAGCTCCAGCAGTGGCTGGCCTGCTCTTGCCAGGTTTCAGGGCTGCATGAGATCTACCTCGCCATCAGCCTCCAGATCTTGGCAAGGATGGTAGAAATCACCTGCTGCTTTGTGGACTCATCAGTTCTCCAGCTATAGTGCCAGTCTGTTTCTACAAATAAGGAAAATGTTCCAAGACACTTGCCAGACCAACGTGGGGTTTCGTTTCCGGATTGTCCTGGATTGGAATATTCATTTTCCTCCCTTTCCTCCTCTCCCATACAGGCTGGATCAGACCAGGTCCATCTGAGCTTTAAAAAAAGGGGGAAAAAAAATCAATGGAACAAGAGTTCAGGTCAAACACGTGGTCAGACAGGAGTTTGAAGTATTTCCGTAAAATATCTTGCAGCAAAAAGCAGATAAATCCTGCCTTTTTAGTTTCCAACACAACATAAACAGTACTCACCAAACAACAGCTCACACACGGGGTAGACCGCATGCATGTCCCCCCCAGTTTCGAAACCTAACCCTTATTGGCTGCTGAAAACACCGCGTGTTGACGTCATAACTATGCGCCAAACTCCACTTCGCAAAGTTTAGTGTAAAGCTATGATTTGCTGATGGACCAAAGCAAGAGTCTGTTATTTATCCGCCGAAGTGACAGGTAAGGAAGCGGGCGGAAAGCAGTGAAAACAGGGATTTTAAACACTGCTGTCTGCCACGACTCAACTGTTCTCGCGATTTTCTGGTGTCGCGATGGTTAAGAAGACTTAGCCGCTAACGATGCTAACCCAGATATAGCTTCACGGTTAGTCTACACTTGATAAGGAAAAAAATTTAAATGCGAAATCTCAGTCTTTTGGTACAAGGTTAAAAACTGAAATGGTTACGTCAAACATGCGAGAATTGCTAGTGTTTTTACAATAAACTATTGGTAAATGCTAGTTAGCGAACACATTTCAGATGTAAATACGGCACGCCTCCTACGATAGTTTGACATACCGACATATGACATTGTCCGATCTTTTTTTTTTTTTTTTTTTTTTAATATATGTTTATTTTGTCATTTTAATAAACTACTTTCTGTGTGGAATTTGCATCTTCCTTATGTGCATGTGTTGGTTTTCTCCAGGCGCTGTGGTTTACTCCTACAGTCCAAAGACATGCTTCATAGGTTAATTGGAGACTCTAAATTAACTCTAGGTGAGTGTGTGGCTCTGCAACATGCGGACAACCTGTCCAGGTTGTACCCCACCTTCACCAAACAGGAGCTGGGATAGGCTTCAGCAACCCAGTTACCCCACAAAGGGATTCAGCGAGTTTGAAGTTTGGAAGATGGAGTAATTAATGATATTTCACTATGCCCTTCTAAACAACATATATAACACTCTTCTTTGAGCATTTCTTTGGTCTTCTTTTGCTTGGCAGGTACATTCTAAACATTTGTTTACCAATATGCCTCTCTGGATGATCAAATGATCTCAAGATCATTTCCTCGCTTTATAAAAAAGATGCTTAAACAGCTTTACCTTTTTATTAAATTTGTTCCTGATTTTGTTCATTTACTTCACCACCAAATAAAACATCACCATCCTTCATTACCTGTTTTTACTTCATGTCCTTTTCCCTTAGAAATAATCAGAATTGTATGTGTCCTTCACACTGCAAGTAATTCTTGTGATTTTATATTTCTTGGAAGCACTTGAAAATTTTCTTTTCATATATTGCCGCAAAATGGATAGTTACATTGTTTTTCATTTGGTGAGTCTCTGGATGGCAGCACTGTGGCTCAGATTTTACACTTTAATTGTTCATCTTCAGTTTAATTCAGTTAAACTGTTTATAACATTGTTTCAACATATGTATTACTATGGTAAAGGTGTCTGTGTAGGAAGGGGGGGGGGGGGGGGGGAAAGGGGGGGGAAAAGGAGACAGTGGGGGGGAAAAAAATCCCCAAAACACTGGTTTGCACTCTAGTCACATTTGGGGGCATGAATGAATTAAGAAAAAGACAGAAGCCCACCTCTACTTTGACCAACTGCAGAAACACTATCTCTGTTCAGTCGATCCTAATACATTTAAATGTTTAGGAAAAACAAGTCATGTGATAAACAGTATGTTTTCGTAGTCTGTAGTCAGCCTTCTGGCTGCTCTTTTTAGGGGTCACTACCCGCCTTCATCTAACCCTCTCCCCTGCATCATCATCCCTCACATCAACCATCCTCATGTCATCCCTCCCCATGTCAATGAATCTCCTCTTTGGTCTTCCCCTAGGCCTCTTTCCTGATAGCTCCAACCTCAGCATCCTCTACTAACATCATCACTATTCCTCCTCTCAAGACATTGAAACCATCTCAATCTGTTTTCCTGCATTTGTCTTAAAAAGCGTCAAACATGATCTGTTTATTTGATGACACTAAAATCTCAGAACTTTCTTTAGACAACAAAAACATACATTATTTTTCAGGTAAATTATCTTCTTTAACATTAGTTATTTCATGGAAAATAGCTTCAAGTAGTAAACAATAAAGCTCTAGAGGAGCATTTGAACTTTAAAGTTCATGAAATATTTCTAAAAAGAGCTGAATTTTTTTTGCTAGTTGGGTAGAACTCTCATGAATAGATTTGAACGAATGAAATAGAACTTAATTGATCTCTCAATGGGGAAATTCATTTGTTACCATAGCGCTATAAAAAATGTCATGACTCTCTCTCTGGGCTCGAGACCACTGGTTACAGGAGGGCAAACACAGGATTTAACAGAGGTAAAACGATAATCTTGTTTCAAATGTCTTCTTTTCTTTATTTAGATGGATGACATCAACATTCTGCAACACAGGTGCCTTCTTAATCTGAGGCGTCGAATTCGAGATGTAGGAGATGGGCGTCCTGCACAGGAGCGATACATGAGGCTGCAGAAATCTGGAGACACACTCAGGTCAGCCATAAAAACTGCATTTATGTCCCCCATAAAACAATGAGAAATTGCTTAAGACATTCTTTTTTTTACTCTTTTGCTTATTTCTGTATTTTTATAGTTACCATGAATTTCAGCTTTTCCACTGTTGAGTAAACTTGTGTTGGTGAGCATAAGCTTACAGAATCAAAGGTGTTGCATTTAGTAAAAAGACAATGAATACAATAACAAAAAATTGCATTTTAAAATATTAGCAGTTTACAATAAAAACAGGCTATTTTGACTACTCAAATTGTTCTTATTTCAGATATGTTGTTTTAAAAATCTTTAAAAGGAAAATAGTTTCTCTAGACATCTTTTTTTTATCTTAGAAAACCTCTGGTATGTTAAGACTTTAAAACAAATAAATATTATTTGGTTTTAATAAGTTTGAGGAACTGTTCCTTATCCCTCCCACTATTTAAACACTAAGGAACATGTTATAGTAGTCTTTAGTGACCCTCCTTCAAAAATAATTTTACAGCATTTCTAGTTTGGGTTTACATAATTGTTTCTGTCTGAATTAATTCTCTTAAAGATGCTTCTAAAGAAAATTAGAAAAGATTTTGATTTTCTTGAAGTTTGTTCTGAAATTGATCACAACATTGACTAAGTTTACTATACAACCCCATAGAATATAAATAGCTGATTGACCACAACAGCACAAGCTGAAAGAGCAGTGAGAATACACGCTGTTCTTGAATTTATGTTGTACTTTTTTCACCAGCTGACAGTTTGCTGGAAAAAAAAAAAACTCGTTCCAAAGTTCTCTTTTCAGTCTGAGTCTGTGAACTCTGAACTCCTCATGTAAGATCTGGACATAAACAACACGCCTTAAAGCCTCGTGGCTTTGCATGTCATTTTGAGTGAGCGTTATTGGTAAGTTGTAACGCATAGTAAATTAAATAATAAAATGCAGCACCAACAAGACGCTGGTCATTTGTTCCCCGACTATGATCTTTTTTCTTTAAAAATAATTTATTCAGTCATTTTTATCATCTGCCACAGAGATTCATCAAGAAAATGTAATGGTCTAAAATGATGCATTTAGTCCAATTTCTCTTTTTATGACCTAATTTATCTTTGCTGCTTAATGAGACGAAGCATGAAAGTTTATTTAAATCTGTCTGAGAGAAATCCAAGTCTGCTTTCATTCTGCCATGTGTCAAGATGCTTGATCATGTATTGTTTCGTCGTCATTTAGGTGAATGTGTTTCAAAACAGGAGAGATTTTCTTAGAAATTGGACATATTTTTTCATCCAGCAGTCAGATGTGTCCATTGCTAACCAGTAATTTCTCCTGTGTAGTTACCAAGGGAACTCTGAGGAAGTGGGTTGCTATGTGGCTGGCCATCCTTTGTCAAAGGGAAATTCTTACTTTGAGGTAAGACCTATTGATAATCAGGATACCCATATTACTGCTGCGGTTTGAAAAAGCTGCTTTGTTTTACCAAAGAAAGATACAGTTGTGTCTCAATAAATATAGCTTCAAAAGTATTGATTTGTTGCAATAATTCAGATAAAGTGAAAATCATATACAGATTTAATGAACATGGATGGAAATATACTTTATCTTTTAATGTGCTGATAGAAACTTACAGCCAATGAACACCTGGAATTTGATGTCCCAGAAAATAAAGACCCACTCCAATATAAGTTGTGTTTTTAACACGTTCTTGTAGCATTTTTCTCATGATAGAGGATATAAAAGAATTTAAGATTACATTTGCATTTCAGAGTATTTTTTTATTCAAATTGTGATGAATCAGGAGCAGACAAAAACCTGCAGTTTGAAAAAACGCAGATTTGTCCCGCAGCCACTGCCACGGGCGGGCCATCCCTGCTCCGCTCCATTCGGATGCTTCCACACAAATAGATCAATTAATGTTTTCACTTTTCTCATCTGAGCTGGCATCTGGCTCAAAACTGTATGGCTGATTAGCTCCGATATTGCTGGGGAGAATGCCTATTGTGGGGGTGAGTGTAAACAAAGCAATGATGGGATATCAACATAGAGTTACTTCCACACCAACAGTCCTGCCCACAATTCAGAGGCAAATTTCTAATGAGCTTCTGCTGCTCTGCAGAAACAATGTCTTAAAAAGAACAACACAGGTTTTTGATTTTTACTTCAAAAGGCATAATAATCATTAAAAGACCACTGGGAACAAATTTACAAAAAATAAAAATGTAGTTGGAACGGGACTTTGAAGAAAATGAATTGGAACATGTGAAACACTGGAATCCCTTTGCATAATTTATTTTATATAATTTAAACATTATTTTAACAGGAAGTCCCTTGAGATAACATCTCCTGACCAAAAAGGCATCAACACAAAAACAAAAAAAATCATAAAAATTTGGCAAGTTTACAGTCAGCTCAAGAATAACATGCACTCTTTTCAATTACATACTCAGAAACCATTGCTTTAATGCAGCTTAGGGAAATGTGTTCCTCCATGTTAAATAAAAGCAGCGAGAAAGAATGCGTATCGTTCATTCCTCTATAGAAGTCTATGGGGTTTTGGCTTCCTGAAACCACTGTTTGAAACAGACTTCCTGTTTGAAAAGCAAGGGGGAAGGAGTCACTCAGTCCAGTTCTTATATATACAGTTAGTGGTCTCAATGAGATTGAGCCAGGGTTCAGACAGGGTTTTTTTTCTTCAGTTTTTTCAGCAGATGTTTAAAAGACAGTTTATCATTAATCTGCATCCAGTTATTTAAAAAAAAAAGACTTTTAAATTGCCACTAGATAAACAATAAATAAAATAAATTGACATCGCAATATCAGCTTGTGCAATAAGTGTAATGCAAAAGACGTAAACCGCATTAAATGGTTTACACACATGCTTAGACAGAGAAAGCATTATGTTTTTAAAAAAGTCTAAGCAAATACTACAGACATTGTTCTTAATTGTATATTAGCTTTAGCCAGTATTACCAGAAAAGTAGATTATCATTTGTCAGTTGGTGAGTTTTACTTTTTCAATGAAAGAATTTACATAAACATACTATGATCAAATCAACATTTCTAAAACAAATGTTTTTAAGTTGTTTTTAATCATGTTTACAGCCATTCTCATGTATTAATACGTTTTTCAGGGTTGTCCTGTCCAGCAGTTGATTTACAATAGGAGGTTATGAATCTTTGATCACACGAGGTGTATACTTGTCTAAACCCTTTTTTGTATTTGAGGCTAAACTTACATTTTTAAAATTATATTTGCATGCATTTCTTTTTGGACCATACGGAAGACAGAAGGAGAGTGTGATATTAGAGATGAGAGACAAGGGCCTAAGAAAGTAAAAAGGCAATAAAAAAGTTATGGTATGATTACAGAAATACATAGGAGTGGGTAAAAAAGAGGCAAAACGTTGCTTTCACAAAGAATCTAAGGATTAAGCATTGGGTGAAGGTTAGGTGGGGTCTTTGAGACTGGCAGCAGGAGAAAGTACCATTGTTCCTGGTCATAAACAAGATGCTGAAGCCTGCAGTGTGGAATTTATGAGCCCACTTCCATGTGGATAGTGGATGTCGGAGCAGGCCTTGTGATGCATGGCCAGAATACAGCAGCTGAAGCAGATGAACCTCCCCTACTGGGGGATTTTTCCTCTCCATTTTTCCTTTAATATAAGAAAACTGTAAGCTTCCATTATCTGGTGATCCGAGGTCATTCCTCTGAGCTTCAGAAAAAGTAGCAGAGCCTCGCAGCGAAACTGTAGCCTGCTACAAATGATTTGTATCTCAATCTTTGCTCCTGTTGTGATGAGCAAACACCCTCCCAGACATGAGCAGAAACCCTTCACGTCTTCTTCCCTAGATCTTTATGCGTGTCACAATACGAACAGACAATTTTAAAAGTCGCTGTGAGGTGTTTCTTTATATTTTCCTGATGTGACTCTTTTTTTTCTTTTTTAATGTTATTCATGAAAAGGATTTTTTGTGACAGCAACACTGATATGTGATCCGTTAAGGAGGCTGACAGATATCTCTCTGTCGTTTTAAACTAGTAGAATGTATCTTTTTTATCACTTGAAGCTTTATCCAGCTTTATTATTGACTTGGTGACGCACGCGCTGTCAGTTTGTCAGATCTCTCAAATTTGGGAGTATTTATTCAGATAAAATGTGCGTCACTGCTGTCCTCTTTTCTTTATTTCTGCTCACAGAAGGAATTCATTTTACTTCTGTTTACAGTCTCCTGATGGTTGTTCTCTTTTTTACTGCTGCTCTCATCTTTTTACAGAACATTTTATAAACTGCAGCTTTACTTTTTTTACTGGATTCATTTTACTTGATTTTAAAAAGATATCACAAACACGTTGCTGTCCTTTTCACAGTTACCTCTTGTTTTCATAAAACACTTGTTAATGTTGGACAAACTAAATGTGCTTTTAAGGGGTTTAGAGGATAAACTTTCAGAATTTTTTCTTTATTCAGGTTATCCAATGAATATAAAATATAAATATAAAGTATCTAACTGCCTTATTAGGTTTTCTTTTTAAGAGTTTAGAGTCTCAGAAATGTATTTCAAGTGTTAAACTGTATTTCTTTTTCATTGTCACAATTCTCATTTTGAGGAACTCTTGAAGGTGATAAACTGACCAAAGATGCAAGATTGTCTCCAGTTCAGTCATTTTCCAAGAGAGCTGCCAAACCACTAATTGAAATCTAACTTAGCCTAACTGCTGAATTCAATATCGGATGCATCACGTTTTTTTTCCCAAATGAATTAGAATTCTTATTCATTTATTTCTCTATGAATAAACTGGGTCTAAAGGGAGTTTGCTAAACGATTATTATTTTGTTTATATCTTTATTAATTTTTATTCCTGTGAACTTCAGCTTTTGCACTGTTTAGTAAACATTATGCTTGTGTGTTTTTATGTGCAGGTGACAATAGTGGAGACGGGAGTTAGAGGAACTATTGCTGTGGGTCTGGTGCCTAAATTCTACAGACTGGACCACCAGCCTGGCTGGTTGCCACAATCTGTAGCTTATCATGCTGACAATGGCAAGTAAGTGAAACCACTGTAGTTTGTACCCCAGAGAACAGGGATATAGTTTTCACACCTCATCAGACCTGTTGCTGTCGACTTGCACCCTAAGCTAACACTTTTTTCCTTCTTAAATATCCTTAGCTTTTAGCTGTTATTATTATTGTATTTGACATTTTACGAACTTGATTTGAATATACCGGTCGAGATAATGTCAGGGGTGTCAAAATTTTGCGTTAATCACAATTACTTACAGACAAATTTGCTCATCTTCTTAAAAATGTTGTTAATCTCATTTATAATCTATAACTATTGAAACCCGTTTTGTCCCTTTTGGGGTCACAGGGCTGCCGGAGTCAGTCAATTGTGAGCGAAGGCAGAGTGCACCCTGGATAGGTCGCCAGTCTGTCGCAGGGCCACAATCACACATACTCGCATTCACACTTAGGAACAATTTAGATTAACCAATTCACCTATGAAGCATGTTTTTGGAAGGCTGAGGAAGACAGAGTCCCCGGAGAAAAACCCACGCATGCACGGGGAGAACATGCAAACTCCACACAGAAAGGTCCCCCATTGGTGATTCTGTTCCAGGACCCTGGCCAGGACTTGAAATGTGTCTTTCTTGCTGTGAGGCAAGAGCACTAACCACTGCGCCACAGTGCAGCCATATAACTAAAAAACATGGAAATGTTTTCTGGACAACATCCGCTTTGGCTTTACTTCAACTTGTAGATATTTATGCAAAATGAATCACTTTTTTAATTGGGTTGAAGTTTGGGCTTTGACAAGATTATTTTAAGATATAGATTTATATACTAAACTTGTTTTTTAACCGTTGTTCCTCTAATGTGACTTTGAGACTTGAGACAAGTTTTAATCTTTAGTCAGAAGAACAAGCATTTAGTTCCCAAATAGTCAATTTAATTATCAGTTGACTTAGCAACTGCATCATGCCTCAGTCTTTTGCAAAACCAGCCCTAACCATTAACCTTCCACTGCTGTACTTAGCACTGCTCTTGTTAGTATTCTCTGCTGGGAAATATTCTGCAGGTCTCATCTGTACAAACCTATGAAAAGTCTGCTGCACAATGCAGTTTTGCATTATAATGTAGAGCCTCCCAAGATCCTTTCTTGGACAGAAACCTTTTCCCCAACAGAATTTCTACATAAAGCTAATTTTTCCGTTTTCCTAATGTCTGCTTTGTGAGTGGTTATGGTGCATACATTTTATTGCAATAATCTTCTGCTTTAATGGATCAATGCACACCTATTAGGATAATCTCATCAATAAACTAACAGCAGCATCTGGCTGCCAGTAACTCTCTTTAGACTGTTGACATTGTTTTATTTACTAAACAATTAGAATTAGCTGAACACAGTTTAAAGTGAAGCTAAATGAAGGACAACTGTCTGTTGTAGGCTGTACAATGGTAACCCTGTTGGGCAGCAGTTTGGACCAAAATGCGCTCGTGGTGACCGAATTGGTTGTGGAATACTCTCCGAAAATATCAAAGCGGGTCTTACAAAAGTCTTTTTTACCAAAAATGGAAAAGAGGTAAGTGTTATTCATCCATTTGTCCAACATTGTTCTGCATGTTTTTTAATATTTTATGAGGTTATGTTTTGCAGAAGATGGATTTCTTATAATTTTGCAGTTTTCATGTAAATAAATAAGATTATGCTACTTTTTTGCCATTGTAATTTAAACAGAGACAAAACATTTATTTTCCACACACGTTTTTAGTATTAAACCTGGTTAAAGCCCCTTTTTAAGCAGCACATTCAGTTTTTCTGGCATTGTACTTAATCGTCCACATTATTAAAAGCTGCTAACCTGTCATTATCATCTTTTAGAACTTTGAGTCCCAGCAGCACACTTTTGGTTCAAAGTTTTGCCTATGTGTTAACTCACTCACTCATCTCACCTGATTGCTGTCCAGGTGGGGTCAGTAGAGGTTCCTGTGTCAGCTGAGGGGCTGTTTCCTGCAGTTGGGATGCACTCGCTGGGGGAGGAGGTGAAGGTTGACCTGCAGGCTGAGTGGCTCTTGGAGGAGGGTGACAGTATGATGATGATGGTTGACAGCCATGAAGACGACTGGGGACGACTTTACGATGTTCGAGTTAGTGGAGTGGTAAGAAACAAACAAAGGCCTCTTGAGCTTTTTTTGCTGATTAAAAGTAGAATTACAAAGTTGGTTAATTTTTGCGGGTTGTTGTTGGGCAGTCAATAAATAAAATAAATGTTGTGGAAATGAAAATCTTCAACAATAGGCAGTTGAAGCTTTCTGATGTGTATTGGGAAAAATGCTATCTTACATTGATAGTATAATGCTCGGCAAATATGGAAAAATGTTTGGCTAGTTTTTATACTTGGATAAAAATCCAGACTGATGCATATAAAACTGTTGCTTACAGCTGGTTAGTGTACAGTTTTGGACAAAAAAGAGCATATTGGAAGAAAGCTTTAATCTCCTCTGTAATATACAATAAAAATGTGTAAGTTATTAGTTTAACAGAGTACTTAACTGGTGAGTGTTTGATCATCCATTTTGGCAGAAATGTGATTAGAAAAAAGGTTACTCTTTTAAATGACCGTTTTCTGTGATTGAAGTTTTTCTTAGGACAAACTTCAATCTGATTCAATCAAATTGAGGCACCCAAGTGCACGTGATATTAAGTGAATGGTTTCTATTTTCTTAAACTGAAAAAAAAAAACAAAAAACGATACGCTAAACCATGTCAGTGTATATCACTTTGATGCTAATCAATGACCTGATCTGAACTGTTATGCTCAAAAAATGCGGCTTGAAATATCGCTAATTTAGAAACCTTATTTTATTCCTTTATTAAGCAATTCACAACCAAAGATGGCTCATGGCACTATACAAAGAAAGTAAGAAAACTGTCAAACCAAGGCTAAAAGTCAAACAATGTATGATTGTCATAATCCAGATTGGTTCAATAAAGATGCATATTATGACACCATTTAAATAACAATTTATATTAGGGACCAACAGATTTTATTTAGCAGTTCTTGGTGTAATTAATTCTTGGTTTTTGGTGAATTGTTTGCCATTTTCCTGTTCTCAAGTTTTCTCAAGTATTCTGATTATGACCTTTCCTCATCTTAATGGACAAAACAGGAAACATGTTTTATGTCATTGCAATTCTAAATATATAAAAAAGCCGCAAAAATGCAATTTATAAGGATATCTATCTATCTATCTATCTATCCATCTATCCATCTATCCATCTATCCATCTATCCATCTATCCATCTATCCATCTATCCATCTATCTATCTATCTATCTATCTATCCATCTATCCATCCATCCATCCATCCATCCATCCATCCAAAATGTCAGTCTCTGAATAAATGTTCTGATTTTCATCATAACCACACAAATACAAAGTTAGAATATGATTATGACTAAATACTTGAATGTCTTTTATTTTGGGAAGCACCACTCTTATTACACTTTGTCTCTTTTGGAGAATAGTACATCTAATTCCTCGGACATACATTTTGAGGAAGCCTTTTTTGCTTGTTACTGTTTGTTTAGGTTAATCTCCGGGTCTTAAAAAAAATGTCTTCTTTTAACTGTGTACTGAAGGTTTAAAAAAATACTGTAATCCCAGACTCTTGTACTGAAGCAATGAAAGGGAACTGAAGTAACACGTAACACCTTTCCTGTAACCACTGCTTATTTTGTGACCGAAAGTAAAATCTTTAAAACTCTGAGTGGAAGGGACCCTCTATGTAAAAAAACATCTGTAAAACTCCAGAGTCAAGCAAAATCCTGTCAAAACAGGATAATTAAACCAAAATAAAACCTTTACCAATGTCAGTTTTTGTTGGTATTCAATGCAGTACTTCCTTTAAAAAAAAATCTGTTAGATTTGTGTCCGAATAGTTAGTTTTAAAACATCTTGTGCTCAGAACAGCTCCATATGTTACTACTTAGAACCTAATTATGATGTATTTAATTATGGCCTCTTTTCTTATTATAAGAGGTGACAAAGTTATGTATAAAAAAATAGCATAGTTTTTATATCAAGCCATTTTAAGGGTGTCTGATATTAATCTTATATACCTGGACGAGCACTAAGTTTTGTTTAAAAAGCTCAAGTGATGTAAACAGATACTTTTGTTCATCCTGCTTCTTTCTTTGGAGGAAGAAGTTATCATACTTTAATACAAAGAAACATATTCTAGTAGAAAATGTAGGAATATTGCTCAAAACTTAAGTCTTCTGTTTATCCCCAGTGAGGGAAAAAAAACAGTTTTTGTGAACTCTGAAAGCACATATGCAAACAGTCACTGTGGGACAAAATAAAGTTAAGAAACTACATTTTCAAATTACACTTTGTCCATGAAGCTGTTTTTAAACATCCACAGGGGTGTTGCATTTTGGGAAAATTTAAGTTTCATTCAAAGCTGCATTTGAGAATGTAAAGAGATTCTGCTGCACCTCATAACCAAAACACTGAAGGTAAGTTACTTCATCTCACTAATCTGATATATTTTTATTTTCCTCCACCACATTATTTCACTTTCTTAATATTCTTGTCAGATTAGCTCTGTTTCCTGTCCTCATGTTTCACAATTTTACACGTCTTGAAAAAAAAAGAAATCCACAAACTATTAACTGAGTTTGCAGATTAGTCATTCTGTGATTCAGCTGCCATAGATGGTTTCTCTCCTGAACTCCTCCTGGGATTTTACCTGCTTTGACAGCGGAACAAAACAGCGGGATGGTATTTACATGTTTCCCTTTAATAAGAGTGTATAATTACTGTTCTGGATGATGGGCTTTCTAAACTGATCTTTAAGAAGTGCGGAACGAGGTGACGGGAAAGATCTTTGTGAGATTAATGACTTTTCTGACTGGTATGCTTCAAATGAAGAGGTTCTGTGAAATGGAAAGTCACAAAATTCACAGAACACAATGGTGTTAGTAGTGACTTGTCTACAGTTAAGTCTTAGCTTTTGTGAACTGTTTACATTAAGGAGAACGGCCACTCCTGTTTAGATAGGTGGCTGTCTGATTGTAGATTTCTGCCCAATGTCGTCATTCATGCAGTTCTGTCCTCCTCTTTTTCATATTGTTTCTGTAAAACCCTGCAAGTCCCATTTCAGTTTTTAAAGTGCTGTAGTAATAAACGCAGAATTAATCAAAATTATGTTCATTCTCATAAGTTACAGTTAAAAGTAAAGTTTCTTTTCAGATGTTTCTTGTGCCATTTATGTTTAGGATACCAATTTTCTGAATTACCTGTATTATTTAAAAAAAATAAAAAATGAATAGTTTCATTTCTACTTTAACAGTTTTTTTTAATCTATATTGTTATCTGTTTAGAGAAAGCTATTTATGTTAATTTTTTTATGTACAAAAATAACAAAAATTTAAAGCCCCTCTCAACGAGTTTTATCTCACTGGGATGAAAACAGTTTTTGCTAGGGACTGTTTGTGAATGGTCGTTGAGGTTCTGAGTGTTTTTTTTTTTTTTTAGGCTATATATGATACTTTGGCTTTTTGTTTCTGGATTTATTTTTTGTGTGTATCTGTATGATTTCAGGGGAAATTCTGTAGTAAAATGTTTGTTATACCAGTTTTTTACAAATGGTGGTGAGGTGTTCTAGCCCTGTGAATGATTTGGGTATCTTGAATGTTTTTCTTCAAAAAGAAATGATCCAACGGCCAAACCTTTTAGCCAGTTGTTAATATGAATAATTTTTCTTTAGTAGTGTCTTGTTTAAAAAAAAAAAGAATGGAAAGCTAAGTTTTTATGTGTTTCTATGTGCTGCTTGGTAGTAAAAGCAGGATAATTGATAACTTCAAAGGTAGCATTAACTTTATTAGAGTGCTGCAGCTTTTTGAGTTAAATACATCTTGATGTATATAAATTGCCACTTCATAAGGTATAATCACCATTCGTCTTGACGAGTCTTGGCATTTGGACTTTAGATCTTTCCTGTAAGTCCAGATGCCGTGACTCAACTTCAAGACAACAACACTTGGATAAATGAGAACCTTTACTGACTTATCACAATTTAGTTATCAGTCAAATCACCTATGAGGTCAAATTTCACCAAAACCTATAAACTTTAATAGGAAAATATGTAAACATTAAGTAAGAAAACAGAGAAAATGTATTTTTGACAGTTTAGGTGTCATTCTATATAAACTTTCCTCTTTTGCCTGGCTGAAGTGAAGATGTTTCCAAATGCTCCTGATTTTGCATCCGAATCAGGATGTTGAATTGAAAAACAGTGAGGCAAATACGTATTTGAACACCCTGTGATTTTGCAAGTTCTCCCACTTAAATATAATGAAGGGGTCTGAAATGTTCATATTAGTTGCATGTCCACTGCGAGAGACAAACGAAAATAAAAAGCTGGAAATCATATTGCAAAATTCATTCATTCATTTTCTAAACCGTGTTATCCCTTTCGGGGTCACGGGGCTGCCGGAGCCTAACCCGGCTACTCATGGGTGAAGGCAGGGGACACCCCTGGACTGGTCGCCAGTCTGTCGCAGGGGCCACAATCAAACCACATGTGACCATTTAACCTATGAATCATGTTTTTGGATGGTGGGAGGAAGCCGGAGTCCCCGGAGAAAACCCACGCATACACAGGGAGAACATTAAAACTCCACACAGAAAGGTCCCCCATTGGTGACACTGTTTCAAGTTCCCCCAGCCAGGACTTGAACCAGGAACCTTCTTGCTGTGAGGCAAGAGCAATAACCACTGCGCCACCATGCAGCCCATATATTATTATTATTGCAAGATTTATATATAGGTATGTATAAAAAATTGATTAAAAATTTGTTTTTATTCTATACTGAAAATAAGTACAATATAAGTAAGTATAATAATACCACCTGAGAAAATCAATGTTAATATTTGGTGCGGTGGCCTTTGTGTGGAAGCCGGCCCAGTGTTTTTTAGAGACCGGCGTTTATTCCATTACCGACAGAATGGTGATGGCTTATGATGGTTTCTTTTGTCTTTGAAGCATCATCAATCTATGTATCAAAAATCCTCTTCACTTTCATGCCAATCATTTTCCTTGAGACAGGAAAGTCTCCAAGTTCCAATTTTCGTCTTTGCTCCATAATCCATGTTCAAACAATTTCTTCTAATTTGTCACTCGCTTCCTTTGCACCTTCACCAGGAAATGGTTTGCCTTTTTCTGCAGCCGTCTTTCCAATATCACCTATCTGCTTGCACCATTTGTGCAGATTCCTCACCAGAATGTTCTTTGGCGCATGCCACCGCACAAAGTTTTGACGCTAAATCGAATAAACGTTTCTTTGGTCATCGCTACACAACACAAATAGCTGGCGACTGTGCACAGTCTGGGAGTGTATCTTAAAGTAGCCCAGCCACTTTAGACACCGGCGTCCAATAGGAACAAACAGCTGTTAGACCCGGCGGATATTGGAGATGGGACACCATTGGAGGATAAATAATATTGTGCATTTAAAATGAAAGTTTTGTTTATCATCGCTAGCTCTGCGGAAAAAGTGGGTGTTTGTGTTAGCCTGGGGGCTGTGCTGGTATGCAGATTCTTCCTGAAAGGTGCTGTTCTCACTTTGTGATGTCAGCTTGTGAGAACTCGCTTGTTTTTGTGGGTTGGGAGGGGCTGGTGCTCAGGGCGCAGGTTTTTAGAAGAATACTCAGAAATGCGTGAACGAATCAAAATACCACTTTGGGTTTGTGTAATGAACATTACTTTTACTTAAAAGCTCAGAAAGTTGATTTTGCATGGTAAAGGCCCTTTAAGACCAAAAAGGTTCTATTTTGGTCTCATCTGACCACATGATTTTCTACCATGACTCCTCTGGACCATCCAAATGATCATTGACAAACTTAAGACGGGCTTAGACATTTGCAGGTTTAAGCAGGGGAACCTTCCATGGCATCCATGATTTCAAACCATGACGTCTTAGTGTATTGCCAGCAGTCACCTTGGAAACTGTGGTCCTAGCTCTTTTCAGGTCATTGATCAGCTTCTCCCGTGTAGTTTTTGTTTGAGTCCTCACCTTTCTTCGAATCATTAAGACCCTACGAGGTGAGATCTTATTTGCAGCAGTAGCATACAAATACATTATTTAAAAAAATCATAAAAAGTGATTTCCAGATTTTTATTTTAGATTATGTATCTCACAATGGACATGCACGTGAGACCAAAATCTCAGACCTCTCCAACATTTCGAAGTGAGAGAACTTGCAAAACCACAGGGTGTTCAAATACCTGCTAAAAAACCTACTGTTAAGACAATAAGTTTGTAGATGTCGATGTACAAAAAAAAATCACTCCCTCTTGTATACCGGTATTTCCCTCCATTTTTTTTTTGTTGAAGGAAAAAACTTTGTGTTTAAGACATTAGGTTAGTTTTGAGGAAGTTATCTCATAGAAATCTTTTGTTATAGCCTATAAACATTCATGTCTTATTCAAAGTACCAAAACGTCTTCAGATATCAATACAAATTAGTTTAATACAACTTGCCCTGCTATAAAACAAATGTGTCCCACGTGCCTCTAATGTGCCTTCTCCCTCCCTGATTGTTGCAGCTATCTCCCTCTGACCTCTAGCTTGACAACCTTCTTCTTTACTCTTAAATAAAGGAAAGAATCATTACACTACATGGTATAAATTGTTCCTTTGCTTCTCTGACAATGAAGGCCTCTCCCACCACTCAAAGATTTGATTGATGTGTTAGCTTTAGCTTTCAAGGCTCCTCACAGGTCTACACCAATAAATTTAATGGGATTTTGAAAGTGATCCGACCTGTGCATTTCTTTAAGATTACGGCCTCATACATACATGCCGAGATTTATTTGTTCTACCTTTGTATTGGCTGTCAAGACAAAGGTGACTTCTGCAAACACAGCATGTGTTAACAGTCCGCCTGAATGAGTAATTTTTTTTTCTGCTTCTGTTTTACTGCTTTCATGAAAGGAGACATTTGGCTGGCTTTCCACTGCGTATGTGGCGCTTGAGGTGAACACCAACATCTGATTCTCAGCGCCTGTTGTCCCAGCAGTCTCTGTCCCCTCCCCAACTTAAATACTCTCAGCTGCTGGAGAGAGCACCCACATCTGCAATGATCAGTTTCCCCAAGAATCTAATAGTTGCCCATCACCACCCCCCTTCCAGCAGTAGTCCATTATATTAAGTAAATAGGAATTAGTCTCTATACTAAAGTCATATTTTCTCTAAATCTACTTAAAGATGTTTTTTTTCTGTATTTCTTTAGCAAAACATGACTGTGTCCGTAATGTGTACGACAGAGTTCAGCTCTCCTGCTGTAAAGTTTGTTCAATGTGAAATACATGTCCGGCATCATTATTGTTTCTTTTCCCGCTGCCAAAGCTAACTGCAATCAATGCATTCCCTTTTAAAATTTCCTGCTTCCTTCCTTTATTTTTTCGTCTACCATTTCAAAACAAGGCACTAATACTGGATACAATTAAAAAGGTTTTTCTGGAAATGGCCTTTCAGCCCCAATTGCTGCACTGCAAAGCTCTTTGTCGGAGTTTGAGGTTTGATGGGTTTGCAGATGTTAGCAAGGAGATGTCATTCAAGGTGACTAGATTGAGGCTGCACCCAGTTCTTGGAAGTCTTTAAATGGATGATATCAAGTCGTCAAGCAGAATTTTCCACTTCTTCTGTATTAATGCTTTATTAATCTTGCTTTTTGGCAGGAATCAGCCAAAACATCAAAAACATGTCCTCCAGCAGGGGATATATGATCTGACTGAGAATGAATTCTAAGAAAGCTTTGTAGTGCCTAGTAATGGCTCACTTGAGTTTTGTGAGTTTGTTCTCTGTCCACAAGCAGCAAAGACTTTATCAGATCAGTAGATAAGGTAACAAACCACTTTAGATACTACATTAGTTTTCTGGTCCCTTGTTGTTGGCAGTATCTCTCTTGATAAGGTTTAGAGCAGGGGTTTCTAAATCCAGGTATCAAGAGCAGAGCTGCTATACTGCTTATTTTCCACATGTCCTACCTGCTCCTGATTACTTGAAACAGGTAAGAAGCTGCAGTAACTTGGTTGTTTGGTAAAGAGGCAGAAAAGCCACCCTTGAAGCCTGGATTTGGACACAAAACTGGTTTTGAGCAATTTAAACTTTTTTAGGTCAAAGGGACACATATAGCAGTTTAAAAACGTTAAAATTTCACTAACAAAAACGGTGAAAAAGTCTGGGGAAAAAAGCATATAAAAAGCTAAACAGAAGTTTTTTTTAAAAATGTCTTTAAACCATAGGGAAAAATAAATCATGCTTAAAATGTGTGCCAACAATCATTTACTGTTTGAAGTTGGAGTGCGCCTAGCTTCAACCTTTTTTTTTTTTAAACATATGAAGCAAATCTGGAAGTAGCAAATAGTGGCAGTTTTTCAAATGACAAGTTGCTTTTAGATTTGTGTCAATAAAAGGATGCACAAGGATGTCTATAAACTTTGTGAATTAATAAATATTAAGAGTCAAGAGGAACTTACTTTAGCTTAGTGGTTACCAGATGAACAGACCTGACTTCAGTTACTTTTTAAACTAGCCTCAAACAGAAAGTAAAACTGTTGCCTCTTTGGGTGGAAAAATGTGAAATCCCTCCATGCGTGAAACTGCATCCATGTTCACACAGTCTGTTTGTTTTCAGTCTGCATTTCCCTTTTTTCCACTCGGCCGTGCTGTGTGAAGAACATTTCTTCACACCTCTATTACACCGCTGCACTATTTTGAGTGATAGTAACTGATGAAGTTAGAGCATGAGCAGGAATGGTAAAACCATGCTTCTCAGTGCAAAGAGGCTGCTTGTAGTTTCTAACCACTGCTATGTAGCTCACGTTTGTACTAAAACAGCTTCTGGAAAGCTACTTGTGTCATGCTGTTGCTCTGCAGATTCTTACAGAAATCCACTGGCGTATTACAGCTTTTCTGCTGTAGCTTGTAGCAGCTTGGACCATAAAGAAAATCGAATAATGTGGTAAATTGTAGAGATTAGTCCCATTAATCAAGACCTGATCTATTTGGGACCATGAGTGCCCCATCAACTTTTTTTCCCCATTCGAAATCAACCTTACAATGGCACATTTTTAAAAGCAATTTTGTCTACAAGTGGATATTCAATCCAATAATAGGATTTAAACATGGTCAGGTCACTTTGAACTGAATTACTCTATTTGTATCCCACGTGTCTGAGTTGATCATTATTGAGTTGTCTCATAATGGGGAGAGCCACAACAACCATCACGTTTGCGGTCTACTGTTTCTGTGCTTTTATTGCCTAAAACTTTTCAAGGATTGAAAAAAATTATATGTAATGTCATGGCACATTTTGAAGCAAATATGTTTAAATTTAGGAAAAATAATAACTTTACCTAATTTATTAGTATTCATCAGGTTTATGACTGCTCTTCTGCAGTCAGTTTTAGTTTACAGTGTTCAACATGTACAGCTTTAGTTTTTGTCATTTAAAGGTTGCGTTTCTATATCTGAAACGAAGTATTGTAAGGACAAACTTTGTCACTTTGGAGTCATGCATAGTTCACTCTCGCTGTGTTTCCACAGAGGTGTGTGGAGAAGAGGCCCACGTTCAAGTTTTTGAATTATGTTTGAAGAGTATTTTGAGCGATAACATGGCCCCTAGGGTTAACTCTGCATCAGTAATCACAATCAGGAAAAAAATTAACATTGGAACTAAGGACAAATGCTGGGTTAATTACAGTAGTGGACTCATTGAGAAAATTTAAAAGTGGAATAGAAACCTGTCAAAGTGTTAAATCCTCAGTATGTTTGACTTGTATTTCAAATGGCATATGGAAGACCTAACTGCAGAACCCCAAGCAGAGATGTGACCTAAAGCGAAATAGTAAAAAAAAAATGCCTGCAACCTAAAGAACTGAACTACAGGTAAACATGAAACTAAAACACGACAAAGCAAAAATGAAAAAGGAAAAAGACAGATGATCTGTCCTGGAACAGCTGAAACCTACTCCAGTACAGTTTAAATAATTGTACAGAAAGCAATTAAGATCATTAAAAATGGCCGTGGTGCAGAGGCATAGCAGTCAACCTCTGATTGGAAGATTGCATGTTCGGTTCCCATTTGTTTAACATGTTCTGAATAGAGGTCATATTTTGAAACTTGAATAATAATTTAGAATATGTTGAAGCTACCGTAATATTTCTGAAACCTAGCTTTCTGTTCACTTGCAAACAAACTCTGTTGTAGGTCACTTCATTTTGAATGTACAAACCTTTTCTGCAGACCAAAGGAGGGAGGTATGCCAAATGAAGGACACATACTAACCCTTTAACACCACAGCTTTAGCCCCAGTTTTATCATTCTTTGAATTACTGAATCTCTTCAACCATTTACGTTACGTACCACTTAACGTAATTCCAATGGATTCTGAAGCGGAGAAAAGCAGATTTGCGCTGATATACAACACTGTTGCTGTTTTTCTCAGCTTCAGTTTCTGTTGGAATTACACTAATTGTGGAAATGATCAAACAATTACGGTAGTTCCAAGAGTGTGTTATTTCGTTTCACTTGCAACAGCTCTGTTATTATAGGGTTAAGCTCTGTGCAGTTTGATCACCGATAACTAGAGAAAAGTCTACTGAGTAAATCAAAGCATTTGCTGAAAAGGGTTCAGTGAGAAAATGAAGTTGCTGAACGGCATAAAAGTATCAGAGGAATGGTTTTGTTTGTTTGTTTTTATTGTTGTTGTTTTAATTAAAACTAATCTTAGAAAGCACCTTCCCCAAATGTGTAATTTCAGTTTAGTCGTGTTTGGCTTTTGGTTTACTCTTGAGAATTAGTGCTGAAGGTTTGCAAAATATACACTTATAATATTCTAAAATTGAAAAGATAGAATTTAGCTTCTTTAAAAAAATGTGTTTGTTAAAATGATCTCATTGTTATTTGTGGTTTTGTAGACCACAAGTTTATATTTATATTGGTCCTTTGACTCGATCTTAGCTCGGCACAGTTGTCAAAGATGCTATGCTGCTTTAAATGTACCTGAATAAATGATAATATAATAATAAAATATCAGCTATGTTTTCTTGGACCACTCATTCATCTTCTATTGATTACTAGCAGTGATGATGGTATAAAAACAAATTTTTAATTAAAAAAAGTAATCTTCTAATTACAGTTTTCCTCTTTCTCATAGTTATTGAGTTAGACATGATAGAAGTGCATGATGGCTCTCTGTTTGATGCATCTGTTTCCCAGGCAGCAGCTCAACAAATCATGGCCTTGCACAGCACCGTCACGATTCTCACCACTCAAAATTACAGAAGCGAGGAGGTAAAAGACAAGGAGGGAGAGGGCGAGCCAGATTGATTGTCAGCTATCTCAGTGAGGCATGCTTTGCTCCAAGCTGTCTCTTTTTCTGTCCACGCTCTCCACCTTCAATTACTCAGCACCAAAAAGGTGTGACCGAGTGCTCATCAAGCTGAAACTTTTTCGTCCTCTCTCTAAAGAGGAGCAGCTGTCCAGGCATGAAAAAACAGCAGGTTAAGGAGACAAGAAAGCACACACGAAAAGCTAATCTGCTACAAAGAAGGTGTTGGCTACTGTTGAAACCTGTAGCCCTTTGGGGAATTAATAAGCAGGGCTTTTACAAAGAAAATGGGATGGAAGATGAAGGTTTTGCTATGGGCATAGGAAAAATTACCTCTAACAAGAAAAAATGTAAAGCCTTTTTACATTTGGAAAGTTTCTAGTCACAGAATACTGCTTTGTCATTGACAAAGTATTTTATCTGTTGGAATTTTAAAAGATCAAAGACTGAGATAAAGCGATAAACCTCAGCACTCTGCTTTGTAAAAACACTTAATTGATTGTTTCACACCCTTATCTGTTAAAGTTTAAGAGCGGGGACCGGCAAACAGAATACTTTTATGTAACCAGGTCAACAAGTTGTAGCTGATGGAGTTGCATAACCATTGCCAAAGGCATTACCTTAATCATTCTTTGTTTGTGTGTATGTTTTATATTGATTGGTCTGCTCACATGTCAATGCTTCCAGTTCAGGTTTCTACAAAATCCCCTTTTAGAGTTTAACTTTTTGTTTTGCAGGTTTACTCCTTACTTATTTCCTTAAATGCATGTGGAAAGTAAGAATCACAGCAAAATTCACCTGATCACAGCGGTTCTTGGATTCAGACCACCTCCTGCAGATAGATCACCATTCAAACAAAGCTTGCTAAAAAATGCAAAATTATTGACTGAATTGGTGCACATCAGTTTTTTTTTATTGAACTGTTGGGTTTGTTGAATCAGACACACCTGTTGAAGTGGCACAAAAGTAAACCATTCAGAAACAAAATTAAAAGTTTTTACTACAAAAAATGATTGGCACTACACCCACCCATAGATTTTCAAAGTAGAGATGTTTTATAGTGTACCGTGTACCTCTCCTTAAGTCATGTAAAATGAGCAAAAATGGTCTAAAAGCACAGTATTTGTTTACCTGTCCACCTACTATCCACCTGTTCAAATGCTTAAGAGCAAACTAGACCAAAAGGTAATTCCATATTTGCTGTGTAAGACGCTTTCAGTCTCTATGGCTGTTCATACTTGTAGGATAGTGACTGTGAGTCGCTCAATTTGGATTTCACTGGGTTTGGGAGTCTTAATTTGACACAGTGCCCACTCACTGAAGACACACCTGGAAAGTCTAGCTGTGTGGTCAAATCCCTCGGCTGCAAAGAAGAACAATAATCTTGATTAGTTTTTCCGTTTACAGAGCCATAGAAGCAAGAACCTTATGGAAAGACACAACACCTTTCTGCACGGAAATAAATGTTTTACCCTCAATTATGACATGCCAGAAATTATTATTGTGGGGTAGTCTCCACCAAAAAGCAAGACTTATTTTAAAACAATGAATAAAAATTAGGAAGTAGTTAAATTACATTACAAAAACTTCTACTGACTGATAATGAACATAATGACCAGTCAAGCCACTACATATGGCTACGACGGAAAGAAACTGCAAATTTTTTTATGTATGTAGTTTTTGATTTTTTCATTAACATTCTTTCTACCGACATAACTGAATATTATTTCAATTACACAAAGACTGTTCAGTTTGCATTCCTCAGACCAAATTCACATATTTTTTAAAAAAAAAAAAAATAGTATTCTGTAAACTATTATCTGAAAATTTTCTCGTACTGGTGCATTTGTTTCTCCCTTTCTGTGTTCAGCTCATGCAAATTCAAAGCTAGTTTTACATGGATTCTGTTTTTTCCTCACTACTGTGATCTAGCATGTGTGCATTGACTTTGACCCGAGGATCGTTTTGAACATGTCTCGGTTGGTTTCTTTTCCCATGATGTCACTCGATAGGGCTCTTTTGTTGAAAGGTGTGCCTCATGAAAAATCCAAAGGTGTGCCTTCAATTAGCTAAAATGATGTAAATTAGCCTGTCAGAAGCTCTTAAAGCTAAAAACAACATTGTGGAATTCTCCAAGCTGGTTAAAGCAAGTCACATAAGCTTAAATAAACTTGTGATTTTATGAGACTTATATTGAGCTTTCTTTGATTCATTATTTCCATTTTTTTGTTTTTGCAAAATAAAGATCCTTAGCTTCATTGTCATCCACATAGGAAAAAAATGTCTCTGCAACAGTTTACAATGTGCAATAATGTGGAATTTATATGTCATTGTTTGAATTATAAATCAGTAGTTTTTTTCTTTCAATGCAAAAATGATTTAATCCTCTTTTATAAGAGTTATTTTCTCTTATTTTGAGTCAGTCTTTTTGCTTTCCTCTTTTTAACCCTAACGACACATCAGCATCCAAATGAATGTAGTTTTTCAGGAAAAAGGTCACCGTGTCCCAACAGGCAATGCAATCGTCTTATGTTTAATTCGTGGACATGCTCTCAGGTTTGTTTACAGCCATGTCAATAGTTGTATTTTCACCAAATCTGAAACTTGACTTCTTGGCAAAGATTAAGGTTAAAGAGCCATGGCTCAGGTATTTAGCAGCAGCACTAGCATTAAGACAATGCAACTAATAAGTTTTTAAACAATCAGAATAGGCAGTAAATCTCGAGACAGCTCAGGCCCTTGAAAGGGTTAGAGCTTTTTTCTTTTGCTGAACCTACAAATAAACAAAGCGCATATATAATATTCACTCTGCGTGGGTCGGGGGTGGGGATGTGGTACTTGGAAAAGGTCTCTAAAGGCTTCAAAACACCATGAAAAGTGAAATGCACAAAATATGATTCAGAGCTGTGGCCTTCTTGGTTAACCACCATACCTCCAGCTCCTCTGTTAGCCTTCCTTATATTACATTCAGAAAGAGATGGCTCTGAATGCCTCTTCTCACTTTAAAGGTTATTGCAGTATGGGGAGAGTTTATACAGTTTAATCTGACCAAATAAACAAGGTTTCTGGAACAATACCCCTTCAACAGATGACGCCAACAAAGAGATATCGAACAGTTTGTGCAGAGATATGGTTAACTTGAAAGCAAGGACATTTAGTAGCACTCAAACAACTGGCGTCACTATAAACCCCCACAATAATAGCTTTTATTGTATTTTATTGTATGTTCACAAGTTTAAAAATATTTTGTGGGATTTTAGGGACTTCCAAGTGAGGCAAATTTCTAAAACTAAATACAGTTCCCTCGCTATATTGCAGTTCGGCTTTCTCTGCCTCACTGTTTCATGATTTTTTTTAGTGCAACTTTGTATGCTTTTTTTTCAACAGTTCACTGTGTTCTGCATCCTGATTGGCTGTTCATCTTGTCAGTCAATCTCTTCTGTGCAGTGTTTCCTGCACATGCAGCTTGCCAGAGCTGCTTAAATCATCATTATGATCATATCTTTGTTTTCATTCAATAATACTGGACTTCTTTTAAAAAGAATGTTTGAACTTTTAGAGTTGAAACAAGACAAAAAAGTGTTAATATGTTTATGTCTGTCTGAGAAAAGTGCAAAAAGTGTGTAGTGAGGAATTTTACAGCCTTAAATATCTGTAATCCTGCTTTGCAGATTTCACAAATTGCATGTTGTTCATGGAACGTATCCCCTGCAATAAATGAGGGAACACCATACATAGACATTTGTTTAAAATAGTCTCATACTACAGTACAAATATCCCATGCACATCAGCAGGTTTTCAACAGAGTGGTTGACCAAGAGAAGAAGAAACGTTTTGCAAGAGTCCATTGAAAATACAAAGGAAGTAGCAAAAGGCCCTGTAGAATAAAACTTTCAGGTCATGTGAGTCTTAATTTCTGTGAAAAATAGCATGACAGAAAGCAATATTCAAAGAGCATTTCAAATTACATCTGCCAAAGTGGCAACCTACAACAAAATGTCATAGCTATTTTGTTTTTGCACCAGCTAGTACAGTGTGTTTCGGAGAAGTTGCCTTCCTTTGATCAAATGTTTTCCAGAGATGTGTTATTATGCAAGGCCTTACCCTGCTCTCCCCCTTGGTTTGTCTCCCCTTTCAGCTCCTGGAATACGTTGGCAAAGGAAAGAGTATTATGGACGTTGGTTTGGCCCAAGCCCGACAACCCCTCACAACCCGCTGCCATTACTATGAAGTGGAGATAGTTGATGCTGGGGAGAAGTGCTTCATTGCTCTGGGCCTGGCAAGAAGGGTGAGTGTTCTAAGTATAGAACAAGGTTGGATAGATTCACACTCATAAAGACACATCTTTATGAGTTGGCATCCAGCACCTTTTGTCCTGTATTGTTGTTTCTCAATGCAGATGTGTAGTGTTTGCCTGTACATTGTACATTGTTGTGAAGACATAATTTCAGGTAAAAGAAATTCTCATATTTCTAGATAAAACTTTGAAACAAGCCAAGTTTGTCTTTTAAATATTACTTTAACAAAAATATCCTAAATGAAACGTATAGTCTTCCATTCTGCTCATTAGCAAACAAAGTTTTGTCTCAGTAATTCTTTTTCTTGAGCGGTGTTTTTATGCTCTTTGTTCCCCCACTGAGCGTACCTTTGGACGTACCGTAAATGTAAAACAAGGTCTGCCAAGTTCGTCTTTTTGTTTCACTAACAGGTTCCCACTTGAACCATGAAATTCTTGGAATTCAGAAAATAATTGAAATTTGAACAGCTTCCTAATGATCTATGCTGGGTGAATAAAGACTCTTTGCAAAGTAACTGCAGTAACCAGAAGCAGCAGGACACCATTAAATCCTTGATTACAGTAGCTTTACAATGCTCCTGCTGAATCCAGGGTAACTTGTGTTTAACCTCCTTCAGATAAAAGAGCAGCATAACTGGACATGTGCAATTTGAGGAAATTCGTCTCATTGAGCATTTTCCATTCTGGTGTTGGACATCTGAGGAGTTGGTGTTTAGAGGAGCTGCTGACTGACCCTTGGTCCAAATTTTTTTGCCCCTTTCACTACATAAACCATTTTGATAGACTTGAATCCCACCCTTTAACTAAAAATATTTATCAGTAATATTTCGGTTCTGAGAAGAAAAAAATTTGCATTGAGATAATAATAAACCTAAAATCCCAAAGTCCCCAAAATCCTGCAGATTATACAAGGGGCTCACGAGTACTGATCATGTGATAAGTGTGTGCTCATGCTCCCTGATCATAACTTAAAAAAGTTTCCTTTTTATTTTCCTGACATTTTCTACCAGTTTTACTGGCCACCTCCACTTGGTTTTTTGTTGCATATAATTTTAAATTACAAATAAAATTATAAATAATATGTTCAAGAAGAGGTTAGAAGCTGAAAGTACAATTAAACAAATCCTTAAACATTTATGCCCAAATAAAACTTTTTTTTATGAAGCACTTTTCATGCAAATGAAACACACTTTTTCTTCCTAAAAAGCATATTTTATATTTATGACACACATGTTTTTACACAAAAAATAGAGACAGAAAAACAGTTAACTAAACACACTAGGCATCAATATACCCCCCATCCACTACCCGCCTGCACAAACATAAACATTTGTCTCCCTGTTCAAAAATGTTTATGAGAATGTAAATCAAGATGCAACACAGAATGTTTAAAAAAAACATGCATAAAGTATCTTTAAAACATAAAGACAGTAGATAGAATCAGTTGAAAGTAATGGCCAGGCACTTTAGTCTCTTCTTGGCCTTTTGGCTAAGATCAAGGGGAGTATCTTTTCTTATCAGTTTAATATCTAGTATGTCCTTCAGGGGAGGACAGCATATTAAGTGGCTTTTTGAACTGTGGGAATGAAAGTGGAGCTTGCTCTACTCACTTCGTGCATTGATGCAGTACTGGAGTGCTTCTGAAAACTGTGGCCATTGCATTACAGCTGTGCAAGAAAGACAGAAAGTGGTGCAGACTGGAGTGCACATAGGATCATGTTCTTTGACCATCCTCTGTGGCTTAGTGGTAGAGTGTACACCTGGGTACAAATTCTCCATTAGGTCATACCAGAGAGACTTTAAAAGTGGGACCCAAAACCTCCCTGGTTGACACTTAGCATTAAGGAGTTGTTCCTGACCAGTAAACGGTGGTGAATCATAGTGTTGCAAAAACTGAAGAGCTTATCAAAATATTACTCTTCTTGTGACTGATGTAGCAGCTGCTTTCATTTCAGACTTATACAAATGACCAGGTAGGCAGTGACACCATGCTCAGCTTGTGTGTAGCACAGCTCACTGCAGCATCTACGGGATCATCCTTGATGTCCAGATACGGTCTTGTGGTTGTTTTCATCCTCCGTGACTAATCAGTGTCATTTCTTCCAATGTGCGTGGGGATTTTGTTTCATATTTTTCTAACAGAACGATGGAGGTAAATTTTACTCCTCAGAGTGGTTTGTTTTCTGTTTTACAGAAGATTCCTGGTAAATTTTATGCGATAAGCGTGTCTATAAAGTAGATTCCTTGCTTTGTGTGTTTGTAATCTAAGATCTGTTTGAACCTCACCAGAGTTCCTACACCTGTCATGACCTCTGCTTCTTTTCTGATTCCTCTGAGGATAGGGCTCTCTCTGAACATTCAGCTTAAAGCTCAGTTGTTTGCCATTAGATACATTTACTGGTCTCCAGGATGTGGAACCAAGAGAGGTCTACAATAAGTAACAAATGTACGGTGGAAGGGTGTGTGTTTTTCCTTGTGGGTGTGTGAAATCAAGGAGGAAGTAGAGCAATGTTTCCTGCATTTCCCATGAAACTGAACAGTCTTGAAAAGCAAATATTACAAATAATGTTATGATATAAGGATTTAACATTTTTTTGTCTGTCACTGCTTCCATGTTTGTTTTGCACATGTTCAAGCAGCCACTCACAATGAAGTCTACATGAACGTGCGTAGATTTGCATACAAAATGCATGGCCATTAAACCCGTGTTGAAAGTTAAACCAGGTCAAACTTTGACCAATCAGGGACTCTGATTTGGTGACATTAGAGTAATGTGCTTTTTAATTCACAAAAGTTCCAACATTTTGAAAATTGATCATGGAGGAGAAATTAATAATTACTGTTTGTACCCAGCTGGAATTATGACACCAAGTCTTTCATTCATCAGAATAGAACTTTGAATGAAAAAGCCCGCAGCAAGATTCTTGAGATTTGCACCGCTTCGACAATTTGCACCAAGCCGCTTCCAACTGTAGGTGGTGGGCATGCCGCTAGCAGACGGTAAAGAAAGAAAAAGAAGAAGCCTCTTCCTGCTTCTCCAATGTGAGCACCGTGGGCTAGTGGTCAACTTTTGCACACGCCATTATTTTGTTTTCGTTATTTTGAAAGGTTAAAAGATGGAAATAAAGCCTAATTTTTTTACATATTAAAATAATCTCTCATCTGTAAACTGATACCTTTGGGAGATTTTTCAATCTTTCCTTGGGTTTTTAATGCACAATAATTAAGGCTGTCAACGTTACCGTGTTAACGCACGCAATTAAATTTTAAAAAAGTAATGCATTACTATTTATTAACGCAGATTAATTACATGTCAGAAGTGACGGTCTTCTCTCTGGCCTTTTTTTTTGTTCAAAAGCTGCATATTGTCGTGTAAAATTTCCCTAGTAAAACATTATGATTAATCGTGATTGATCACAAGAATGGAAGATGTGGTGCAGTGGCAATAGTGGTACGGGCGGCTGTGGTGCAGTGGAAAAGGCGGTTGGCCTCTGATTGGAGGATTTCAGGTTCGATTCCCACCTTGCCCGCCCATGTGTCGAAGTGTCCTTGGGCAAGACACTGAACCCCACATTGCCTCTGATGGAAGATTGGCGCCAGTGTTCGGCAGTGGTGCCGCCATCAGTGTGTGAATGTGTGTGTGAATGGGTCTGTGACTGTAAAGCGCTTTGGGCCTTCAATGAAGGTAGAAAAGTGCTATATAAGTATACGCCATTTACCATTTACCAAGAAGTAATAAACAGCCAGGTATGCATTCGCTGACTCACTTCGCTACAGGAAGGTCAGTAGACAGGTGAATGTGGGAGTCTTTATGTGTTATATGATGAAGGTGAATGAACTTGTTTGAAAATGTACAGCTTATTTGTGTCTGATGTTTCGGTGTGTATTTCTGTCCAGCATCTGTGGTAGCCTTGTTCCATCACACTATTATACGCCTTTTTTTAAAAAAACATATAATGAGTTGAAGCAGTAATGTCATACATACAGAGACTTGTTTCTGAAAGATAGCATTGATCAAGAACTTACATACATTCATGAATTGGTACATACACTTTCTGTTTTCTGAGTAAAACTAAATAGCTCACATTCAATTCAATCTATCTTATTTAAAAGGATAATGTTAATGCAAATGCTACACACAAAGCTAAAATCATCACACGGATTTATTTCTTAAGATTATTATAATCTAATTCATTCCAGATAATTCCAACAAGGACATATTTTCTTAATCATATTAAAATTGAATTATATGAGTGACCAATGGATTACATTTAAGGACATGCAGTGTTCTCACTGTACTGAACAACCAAAAAGCAACAGTTGAAAGAAATACTCTTAAATCAGGGGTCTGCAACCTGTGGCTGTGGAGCCACATGCAGCTCTTTTTTCCTCTCTTTGGCTGTGAAGAAAAATGCTAACAATTTGAATAAATAATAGCTTAGTGTTTTTGGTTCATTTGCTTCATTTAGTTAAATGTTGTCATTTATGTTCAGATTTTTAACAAAACTGAACAAAATGATGGTACAAGAATCTACAGTGAGAGCGGGTTGTTATTAGAATGGCGTTTTCTTATTGCTTTTATGTTTATAGTTTAAAAAAAGTGGTTCTACACTAAAGTTGTTGTTGATATTCAAAAGTAAAAGAAGAAAAAGGGTGACGGAACACAAAAGTCATAATGATAGAAACGACGTTGCATTTTTAATTCAAGTAAATCTGCTGCAGCTGGAGGATCTTATCAAACACAGGATGCATTTTATTTTCAAAATGAACTTGCATGTGCTGCTGTCAAAAGTAGGTAAATTTGTTATATAAAGGAAAACTCAATTGTAGAGAGTATTGAAAGCTGTATTTTATAAATGAATGTCTTAATGGCCACAAAAACATAGTATATTTTTCTAACTTTAAGGTGGGACTTAAGGTGGACATCACGAACATCTAATCTTCAAAAAGAATAATCTTCACAGAAACTAATCAGTTCAGGGGTTTAGAGGAGATACTCAACTTATTTAGTTAACAGTGTGTTTATTTTGTTTGTTTGTACTTAGTTTTGTTCTAAAATTGCGTACGGTAATTTTTTATCCAATTGCTCTAGATATTAGTCTTACAGTCTTAATATTATTTAGTCAAAACATTATCTGTACCAAAAGATTATGTATTATTGAGATCTACAATATGTGGAAAAAAAATCTGTCTCAAAACTGTATGGCTGGATAGCTCCATTGTTGCTCGCCGTTTTTGTTGCACCGGTTGTATTTTGGGGCTGTGAGGGGCTGTAAGCTAGCAGGAGAACGTGTCAACAGATGGGTGACAGGAAGTGGGGATGAGCTTACTATTTTAGACTTACTAATTTAGTGCTCTGCATTGGCATTCCTGCTAACAGAAATTGTATTTTTAACCTCTGTGCTTGTGAAGAGATGCACAGACCTTTGCAAAATATGTCCAGAGGGGCTGCTGTTCACCCTCTCTGCTCATTGGCTAATGTCAGGTGGTTGTTTTTATGTTTTCATGTCAGCTCAGTAGCACAAGGTTAAGCAAACAAACCAGCATTAAGTCTCCTCCAAACCCCTATAAGTCTGGCACGTACAAACAATCAGGCTACTTTAACCTCCCTGTAAACATGTACTTGTAGTATTCTCACAGCCCCATAAATTCTGTGTTAATACCTGGCTTAAGTGATATTTTTAGACAGCTTTTTGATATTGGAGTGTGATAGCTGCAGTTGGTGATGAGTATCTCCTTCCAGAAGACTTTCCTCCCTGCCCGCACCTTCTCATCCATACTTTTTCAAACATGTTTGTTCTCAGTGTAGAAATGCAGGCAGCTTTGATGACACAGATCTGATATGTCAGACCTTTGCTCCACAATGTTCTTGACACCATCTTACTGTAGAGAACTGAACAAGTTACTCTGATAAGCGGCAAAGAATCTTCTATACCAACCTTTTAAAATCCAGCTGCCCTAAAGAACAGAAACTTGCGAAAACATGACCTGGATGACTGACATTCTTCACAGGCTCAATGTTTAATGTTTAAACAGATTGTATTTCTTTTCATTTTATTCATGTAAACAGGCATAGTAAGCATGTGTCAATCCAAATAACAGCAGGTCTGTTGTTTTACAAAACCCTTTTACAACCCATTAAATTTAACTGTTTTTTAAATGGCTGTAGCAAAAAAAAAACTAAATAGATTTCTTTATATTTCTTCACTACTGAGTGTTTGATTGAATCCTGTTTTTAGAGCATAATTGCAAAAATGAAATGGCATCGGTTTTAAAAATAACTGCCAGAGATAATTAAACACGGCGTTGTTTCAAATACAAAATTGTTAATATTGCAGTTGCAATTTTTTCCCTATTACTGCTTTTTTATGTATAATCTTAGCTGCCAGTTGTTTTATTTGTCAGCAAAGCTGAATTTCAGACTTACTGAAAACATGGCTTTGAAATTAAAGTTGGAAGATCAGCCAGACGTTTCTGTTGTTGCGGAGCCGACAGACTTTTTTTTAACATTAAACACAGCCATCATGTAGAAGAAAAAAAACCAACTTCTAGTTTTTTTTTCTTTTTTTTGCCAAAGACAGAAAAGGACAGTACTCTAAATGTGGTCTTTGAAATCTGCCACCCATCTTACTTGCTGCTAAATAGTTGGTTCAGGTGAATTTGGGCTCTGATTGACCAAAGACATCTGATCTAGGTGATTAGCTTGGAAATGAACAGGGTAGCAGATTCTGAGAGTCGTGACTGGGCAGCTCAGCTCTTCCTAGTTGGAAGTACTCTTGGTGTGGTAACAGAATTCCAAGAATTGGACTTAACGTCTTCTTTCTTGAAACATTTCACTACTCATAGAACTGGCTGAGTCCAAATGTCATGATTCAACTTCATGGACGAGAACCTTCATCGACTGAATTCAAAGAAGTACAACAAAACCATTGTGACAAAGAGAGAGAATCTCTGGTTCACTTAAAAATTAAAAAGTTCAGTGTAACCATGGAAAAAATGCTGAAAGATTATTTACAGGTCAAAAACTTTAAGAAATACAGTGGAAGAAACAAATATTTCATCATTTGCTAATTTTGTAGGTTTGCCCATCTAAAAAGAGATTGACAGTTTGGCCGAATCCAAATTCTTCCCCTGCCTCTCGAGGAATTTTGATCCACTTTTCTTTACAAATCACTTCTAAATCATTAAAATTTGGTGGCTGTTGCTTTGCAGCTCTGAGCTTCAGGTCTCTCTATTGGTTTCCATAGAGCTGAAGTCCAGAGACTGGCTGGGCCACTCCATGACCTTGATATGCTTCTTCTTCTGCCATTTCTTGGTGTCCTTGGCTGTATGTTTTGGGTCATTATTGTGTTAGAAGACCCACCCACCGCCCATTTTAAGCCTCCTGGGAAGAAGGTTCTCTCTCAGGATTTGACAGTACATTGCTCCGTCCATTCTCCAATCAACTCGATGAAGTAGTCCTGTGCTGAAAAACCCTCCCAAATCATAATGTTTCCTCCTCCATTCTTGGCAGTGGGGACTGTGTTCTTGGGGTCATAGGCAGCATATCTCTTCCTCCGAACATCATGGGTCTCATCTAACCACAGGACCTTCACCATCACAAATCATAAAAAAGGCATTTTTTGCACAACATCAGACAGGTCTGCACGTGCCTTTTTAATCAGGGGTTCTTTGCGAGCACTGCAAGATGTTAAAACATTGGGATGTAAAGTATTACCAGTGTTTTTTTTTTGGTGACTCAGGGTCCAGCTGCTTTTAAATCGTGTTGTTTTAGGTCTATTTCTCACTGTTCTCATGATCATGGAAACTCCACCAGGTGAGATCTTGTTTGGAGCTCCAGACCTAAAGGTGAATTGATGGTCATGTTCTCATATTTTGGCCCAATTGCACCAACAGTTGTCACCTTAACCCCCAGCTTCTTGCTGTTGGTTTTGTAGTCCATCCTGGTCTTGTTCAGGTCTACAATCTTCTCCCTTGGATCCAGTGAAAGCTCTTTAGTCATTCCCATGCTGGAGAGTTCAAATCTGACTTATTGATTCTGGACATGTGTCTTTTCTACAGGTGACTTGTTCAAACTGGTGTCTTTAATTCTGGCAACAGGTTGATCATAAGAGTCTAACCAATTTTGATGAACCAGAACTCTTCATGGTTACTCGGGGAGCAGATACTTTTTTACCCTCAATGAAAAGTTATAGAACTTCTTTAAAGGGGATTTCTTGATTTTTCTTTGTGATTTCCTATTTCTCACTTTATCCATGATGCTACTGATAGGATGACAGACTTTCAATTTATTTTTTAGTTGGGAAAACCTACAAAATCAGCAAGGAATAAATTGCCCTTTTTCTCCATTGTATCAATTTGCTTCTGTAAGTACAACAAGTTAAGGTCAAGAGATACGGTGCCTGATCTCAATATATTTTAATTTTAGACTTTGTAAGCTTTTACTATTTACTGACAGTTTTATCTTTTGTAACCATGCAAAAACCTCACTTTTATGACTATTATATTTAAGAATTTAATGTTAGCAAATGTGTCCAATAGCTGAAATTTAACTAAGGGTAGATTTCATGAATGTAAGACTTTAATATCAGACACAGTCACAGATCTTAATATCTTTGCTTCTTTTCAGTTCAATTCCAAACTTATACCCTAAATAACACATTTTAGAATTGTTTTTTTTTTCTCTTTGGGTCCTATATGTATATTTAATGCAGTGATTGTATTTATTTCTATGAAAAAATATTACCTAAGCTTGTGTACTGACAAAAAAAGGCTTGTTGCTTTTTTGTTGTCGTTTTCCAGATGTAGAGCCGTTTAAGATCTGAGTTTGGCTTTTGTCATCCTAAATGGTTTTCAGCTGACTTGACTTGCTGCTAGATGAAACAAAACAGTGACTGCAGTAGTTTTCCAGTGGAAAGCATTTACTGATTTTTTTTTTATGTTAAAAAACTTTTGGTGTATGTCACTCAGAATAAAATCCATCCTAGATAAAGCAAACCAGTTTGTTTTTAGTAAAAAAAAAAAAAAATCTCTTGTTACCGATATAGTAGAGACTGTCATATTTTTTCAGCTGTCTTTATAGCATTTTTTTTCTCAATCTAACAGTTCCAGCAGAATTGTATAAAGCTACAATACAATGAAATACATTTAAAGACACTGGAATCCTGGAACTTGTGGCTTCTTGAAAGGAACTTGAGGCTTTTTTTTCTTTAGGAGTCCTTTTACACTCTTCATCCCATCATGCAACATCAAATTAAACTTGAACATTGTACACCAGACCTTCACCCTGTCAGAACTTTGGTTTTGCTGTGTGACACTTTGGCCAAGTGACAAAAATAATAGTTGCCTATACATTCAGATCATTTTCAATCATAATTTGATAAGAAGTGGTACTGTATTTGTGGTTTTCATGGCTGCAGCTGCACTTACATTATTCCTGTTTGTACATTAAAATCTACTATTTAAAAAAAAAAAGTATTTTTTATTCTCAATATAAACTCAAACTTCTTAAAGTCCCACTCCAACTACTGTATATATGTTTTTCTATTGTAAAATCGTTCCCAGTGGTCTTTTAATTATGATTATGATTTTTTTGTTTTAGCAAAAATCAGTAAGCTTGTGTTGGTTTTCTTGAGACATATTTTCTGCAGAGCTCCGGGAGGTCATTAGGATTTTGCATATGAGTTGTGAGCAGCACTGTTGGTATGGAGTAAGCCTGTGTTCATTTCCCATCATGCCTTTGTTTACACTCTCTCCTGCTAGCTTACAGCCCCTCAGAACCCCAAGCTTACATCAGCAGTGTGAAAGAAATTGTGAGCAATATCTGAGCCATCCAGCAGTTTCGATCCAGACGCCAGCTTGGACAAAAATAAATCTAGTCGTACGTGGATCTAGTCGTCTACAAGTGGATGCATCAGAATGGAGCGGAGCAGGGACCTTGTGATCTGCCAAACGTAATTTGTACGTAACAACTACAACCACAATCTTTTTCAACCTTTTTTTTTTGTCTGCTCTGGACTCACTACAACCACAACAAAGAGAGTAATTCAGTTTTAACCTGAATTTTTTTTATATATGTTCTCCGTCGTGAGACTAATGCCACAAGAACATGTTAAAAAAAACATCCAAAAACACTATATTTGTTGGTTGGAGTGGGTCTTAAATCCATACATTTAGGGCAGAAGATGTTCAGTCAAGGAACTCCTTGCTATATATGGTTTTGCATAGAGATATCTCCGTTGTGAGAGGACCTATGGTGATCTAATAGGCATTCTGTTAGCAACAGAGGTGTTTGTCCTCACATTTGATGCTCTCAAAGAATCATATATCAGTCTAAATGAATTTAATCTTCACAATGAGTTATGGTTTAGCTTGAAACAAATGTGCCAGTTCATCAGAAACCTTATAGCTTGACAGAGCCTGTCTGGTATGTTGACTCTGAGCTCTTCGGGCTTCAGTCTGAACCACCTTGAGAACCCTAGCCGGGTGCTGTCCACACTTGTTTATTTAGAGGTGTCTTATTTAACACAGCTCAACAAAAGTGCCATTCCGAGAGTCCCTTTCACTGAATGACGCACACCGCAACAAAAAATGTGTCACATTTTTTGGCAATTAGTCTTGGTGGATAAAGTGACTCGTGTTTCCTTTGATAATGTCCTCCTTTGATAAGTTAAAGACACGTACCAATAAAAATTGTGTTTTTAGTGTATTTAACGCTCTGGCAATTTTCTGATGATGGTGGACATGTATAAAGAAATTTATGTTTAAAATTGCATTTCTTACTATTTCTTTATTGAAATTGTAAATCAGGATTAGACCAAAAAAAAAGCCATTGGAAAAAGAGCATATTTGGGGCATAGAAAATTGGACGCCACAAGCTCCCTGCTCCACTGCATTCTGATGCATACGCCTGTAGATAAATAGATCCATGTAGGTCTTGGTTGTCTTCATCAGAGTTGGTATCTGGCTCAATACTGTACAACTGGATAGCGGTAACATTGCTCACCATTTTTGTTGCACCAGTAATATTAGGCTGGGGGTGTGAATGGCTGTAAGATAGCAGGGGATCACTTAGCGGTGTTTTTAAAACTTTTGACGAGCCAAAATTATTTTTAAAAACACATTACAGTCCATCTGATAAGCTCCAATCGTATGCGTCATTCTCTTTTTTCATAGCAATTTTGTTTTCATAGCAATTTTGTGTCATTTCTGATGGAAAACAAAAATAATGTTTAACAAAAAAGAAAGTAAATACTGTCCAAAAAGTATTAGAGAAAATGTATGATAAACAAAATATTTTGGTGAAATATCTGCTGTATGAAAACTCTTCCTGTAGTGTAGCCAGGTTTGCTGGGATATTCATGCAACTTTTACCAATCTGAATATACATATTTTATCATTCCAAAGCTTTGAATGAAGATGTCAGAAACAAGCAACCTCTACAGTTTATTGATGAACTCTTTGTCACTTGCAAAGCTGTCACCCTCGCTACTTTCCTTGGAAGCTTAATAAACTCGTCTAGCAGAGCATTAAAGGCACGTGAACCTTAAAATTCTGACTGAAAATATGTCAGGTGTGTTTGTTGTTCCCTGTTTTCTCTCTGACAACAGCAAAGCTCAGCTCTTTTATGTTTGCGTAACTTAGATAGTAACTTGGAGCCCACAAACACCAGGCAGTTATTGCAGTGCTTCAATGACCATGAGGTACATTTGCTTTCATGCCCAGGCCTAGATTGTTTGAAGGTTAACAAATTCACAGAACCACAAGATCTCAAATGAGACAAAGACTTGGATTCAATGAAAAGGAGTCGCAATGAGTGGCACCAGTGAAAGTCAAATGAGATTTTGTGTTTTTTCTGTAGTATTTTTTAAAGCAAATGTATTTCCCATGAACACATTTAAATTCTATCTTTATTTTATTTACAAAAACAAAACAAAATCTAAAAAAAGATGTAAGTAGAAAAATCTCATTCCAGGATGTCTCCCTCCACAGGGTTTAAATGAGCCACAAAATAACCTGGAAGAATACCTTGGGCCTTCTTCTGTTCCATATCTACACTGGAGCCAGGAGTCTGCCTTTAAACTGAAAAACTCTTGGAGACTTTTTCAAGCTTTGAAAAATCTTGGCAAATATTCTCTCCCATCTGTGAGTCTTGTTAAGCCGCTGGTCTCATGCTTGTTCTCGAGTTCATGTTGTCTCTGGAGCAGCTCCGTTGCTCTGGGCTTGGGTTCATCTCTTTGTGTCTTTAAGTGCCATGTTGCTGTGAGACTTATCAACACCAACACTCTTATCAATAGTACAGATCATTCTAAAGGAGTTATCAGACCTTAAGAAATGTTTGTGACACATCAAGAGCCTTTTGTATATTTCCAGTCACTGAAATGGACTTCTGTGAAAACGAGAATAAAGGGTTTTGGTCCTCTTCATGTTCTCTTACCTTCTTTATTCTTTGAAAAATTGGTTCAGCTCCATGATATCTTGATGAAGGTCATTTATGCTTCTTTAAAGATAATCATCAAAGATTGACAGGCTGGTCTAAGATATTTGCAACACCTCATTTCCTTGGATCCATACTAGATCTTTCAAAGAAGAAGTACAAGTAAAAAAGTGTTTCCTTTTTGAGCACTTTGCTTGAAACATGATTGCCGCCTTTAATTTTGTCATTCTCCTGTATGGTCTCAATAAAGCATTCCATTTCTATTATATGTATTTTAGAGCTTTTACAAACATGGCAACCAGTTTTGTACATTCAGGAGTTAGTCTGAGTGGTTTTGATCCTGTTGTTTATTGAGATCTGTATTCTTTTAAGAACTCCATGATGATTCTATTTCAAAGCTTTGCAGTCTCTGTGTCTATGAAGATCTTTTTACAGATCTTTGCCTATTTCATTTTTTTCTTCACTGAGTATGCGCCTAAGACTTCTTTATTAAATCTCATCTATAAATGTTCTATGCAAGAAGCTATGATGCATGATTTTTTTTGTGTTTTTTTTTACTATTTCTGTTGTGATTGGTTTACACAAACAACTTATTACAAGACCTCAAACTACTGGGGGAAACTCTTCCTTGTTTAAAAAAAAACAAGCAAGTGTTTTATTAGCAGTCCATATTAAAAACATTATAAAGAAAGTTTTGATTTTAAAAAGAAAACTAATACATTGTTTGACTATTGTCAAGTCTATTGATGATGACTTTGATTAGCTCCTTTTGCAATTTTTGGCTCTGATGAAGAAATTATCAAAACAAGCTTCTCCAAACAATGAAAAAATAACAAAAGCAACATTTTTAAACAAATAAAGACAACAATAATAATAAAATTGTTGGAAAAACTTTTTTTTTTTTTTATTGCTTGGAATAAACCAATCTTCAACAACTTAGCTCAGTAGTCAGATCAGAGGACATTTACTTTGTGTTTTCGCACTTTGAGTTCAGACTAAAAATAAGGTGGGTTTAAGGTGCAGCATGCACTAAAAATAAATCAAGCTTAACAAAAAGAACCCAAAAAAAGACAAATAATTCATTAATAAATAAATATATACTTCCCATTTATGTTCCATTCCCAACCATTCCTGTGTTGTATTTAAACAATGTTGAAAAGTTCAATTTTTCGTCATTGATTTTCATTGTTCTGTGTTGTTTACCTCTTATTTTCATAATCTAGCCTTTTTAATGACTATTGTTAATACACAGATGTAGGTTTTTTTGATTCTCAGCTACAAAATGTGCATGTACCATTATGGTTCTACAGGAATGAACAAGAAATTTTATGCTGAAACATTAAAAGTAAGAAAAATCTCAATTAATTTACAGAGCTGTTTGTTATTCACAGCATTGGATATTTCAAACTAGCAACAGTATGTATAGTACTGCACTAGATGTTTGTCTTTTTTAGGGTTAGTTTGTAGTTGCTACTTTTTTCCCTCCCTCGTATGACCATTTGTGTTTTTGTGATGGATGAAGAAAACTTCCAGAGTTACATTAAACCTGATGGATGTAACAATTACCTGGAAAACTGTTGTAAAAGCAGCCATTTAATGCCTGATCTATTTATCAGGCACAAGTCTGTGGTTTACATTTTGTAAGTCTTCCTCTTGTTTACTTTGCAATTTCGAAAAGTTCTTCCAGATCACTCGTATCGGTGTGTAGACCTCATCAATTAAGGGGTAAACATTGTAAGTGCTGTGGCCCCCACGGCAGCCAGCCAGAGGAATCCTCCGGCTTGTGGTTGAGACGAGCGGAGAGAAGAGCAGACTTGGTGGATCAAGGGGTTTCAGCCTTGGAGCAGGAGCTGCATTCCTCCTTGTCTTTCTGCTTTTGCTGATGTCTCACTCTGTCCTCTCAGTTTTCCTCTGTGCTTCTTGATTTCCTGCTGCCAAAGTCCCCGTGGGGTTGTCCGACAGCATTGTTAACATTTCTCTCATGTCGTGGCCTCTAATGTTGCTCTTTGCATTTGGTAAGGCCTCGCCAGTGTTCCACCATTTGGCTTCTTATCTTCATAAGTATTAACAGTATTCTTCCTCTTTTTACTTTTCAGTAATAAAATTCTTCTTCCATTTTTTTAGTCCAGGTTGCACTTCTGTTACTTGAATTTATTCAGTACTTGAAGCTCCTTTCAGGTTCATTTTGTCTATCATCCATCCTTCCATTTTCTAAACCCACTAAGTTACCTTTAGGATCACAGGGTTGCTGGAGCCTATCCCAGTCCATGGTAACTTGCATATGCAGTCACCCATTGTGAGTTTAATGTGACTGAATATGAGAACCGGAGTCAGTGAATGTGACGTACCCCATAGAAACTTCCAGCTCCAATGAAATTAAGTCAATTCAGTTGCCATTTTTTACGATGTTGGAGCGAGACACATCAGTAGTAATTGGTCTGAGTCACCGCTTCTATGACAACCACTCTCGCCAATCAGGAGTGAGCTTGTTGGAAGGCCACAGCCACAACCCTTCCACTCAAAGCGGGCTCAGTTACTCAAATAGCTCAACTTACTTCTGTCACAGATGCACTGGATTTTGCCATTTTTGTAAACATTTTCTGCGGTGCAGCATTGCCTCATTGTAGTTGTTGGAGCTCATTGTTGCGCTCTTCGCCAGTATATTTGTGATAGTTTTGATGATTTGTAACAGTAACGATTTATATTGAATTCTTGGAGCACTAAATTTACCTGCTTGAAAATCAGGCATATGACTTTCTCCAGCCCATGAAGTACAACAAAGAAAACATTTGTCCACTGAGCTCAAAAGAGCCTTTTCTCCTTGCCAACACAACGTTTTTTCCTCAAACGATCCTGCTCTGGCTCTATTTCTTGAAATCCCGCTCATCCTGCCGCTGTGACTCAATTTCTACTGCTGTTGTCACGGTCCTTCCTTTCTCCGCAGAGTAGTGACATAGAAAATGTCTGCCATCTAGTGGTGAAATCAATACACTGCGTCATTGACTCCGGGGTAAACCAGGTGTACTGGGTTACCTTTCTTTCCTGCAGATGTCACCAGAAAACAAAAAATATTTTTCCAAGCAATGTACAGCTGGTTTACTAACCATCAATTATGATTTATTGAGGTCCACAAAAACTCTTCCGGCCCGCGGGCCGCACTTTGAATGCCCCTTGTCATTGGATACACCCTGGATGAGTCGCCAGGCCATTGCAGGGCGTGTAGGCTTATGCTAATGTGAATAGTTTGTGCCATAGAATCAAAGGAATTCAGTCCAGAAGCGAGCATTTCAAAGCAAATTTACAGGTGACAGAAGATCACATTAACATCACTCACCTGCTCATCCCTTTTGTCCCTTTTTCAGAAGTTTTTCTAATCTAATTGAGGTGCAGGATATTAAACAATTTCAAATTACTGGTAATTGTCTTTGAGACATATCGTGTTTGTTTCTGTTGGCACGGTAAAACCTGGAGAACGAACACAATGCCATTCATGCAGGCCGATTGAGAAAAACATACTGTCATCTCTGGGAGACGCAGCAGGTATCCAAAACAAATGGAAAAAGGGAACGGATTCTTCATGCTCGTTAACTCATTAAATTGGCTGAATGCGTCTAACTGCTACTTCAAATTTGCAATGGAAAGAAACATTTAAGCCTTAGCTTTCCCCTTTGTGCCTCAGAGGCGATTGACAGCCCTTTTCATGCTTAATTAATTTAATGTAATGCTGCTTGTAAGGAGTGACCCTTTTCCTCATCTCTCCACTAACCCTTCACCTTGTGTCCACACTTTAAAATGAAAACCTTGTCAAGTGCAACTGTCTGGTTGTATCATAGAGAATAATGAGTTTTTCGCTTGCAGCTGTCCATGAATGTCCAAAAAACAAGTTCACAGCTTGACCACAAACTTTAATCCAGAGACTGTAAGTCCATTGATGCGTTTAATGCCTTAACATGCAGGAAAGGTGATGCTCGTGTCTGCCGGCAGCGTTTTAAAGGCAAGCATCAACTCATCAGTTTGCAGAAGACACTGAAATTACAATAAACCTTAATTCTACTTAATATGTTGGAAAAGAAAATCCAATGCTTTCATCTGTTACATTTAACTGTAAAGCTAAGCAAGCATTTAGCTTATATCTTAGTGGGGATCGAAAGTCTTGGCACCCCAGGTAAAATGTTAGATCACTGTGCATAAAGAACCCAAAGAAAGACTAAAAAAATCTCCTAAAAGGCATCGGTTTACAGATAAGACATTCTTTTAATGTGTAAAACAAAATGAGGCTTTATTTCCATCATTCATCCTTTCAAAATAACAATAAAAAAAAATAATGGTGTGTGCAAAAGTTTGGACACCCTGCAGAGTTAGTACCTTGTACTGCCTCTCTTGGCAAGTATCACAGCTTGTAAACGCTTTTTGTAGCAGCCAAGAGTCTCTCAATTCTTGTTTGAGCTTTCTTCAACCATTCTTCTTTACAGTTCTTTGAGATTTCTGGGATGTCTGTTACACACTGCTCTTTTCAGGTCTATCCATAGATTTTCAATGATGTTAAGGTCAGGTGATTAAGGCCACTGTACAGCCTTCAGTTTCTGTCTCTTAATGTAAGACAGAGTGGATTTGGAGGTGTGTTTATGATCATTATTATTTGGAGAAAACATCCTCTCTTCAACTTCAACTTTTTCACAGATGAAAGTTGGTGTCAAGCTAGTGTCCAAAATCTGCTGACATTTTGTGGAATCCATTCTTCCATCTACTGGTGAAATGTTTCCTGTGGTGATGGCTGCAATACAAGCCTAAAGCATGATTGATCCACCCTCATGCTTAACAGTTGGACAGAGGCTCTTTACACTAAACTCTGGACCCTTTCTTCTCCAAACCTACCTTTACTCATTGCAGCCAAAAAGGTCCACTTGAACCTCGTCGGTCCACAGAACTTGTTTCCAAAATGCATCAGGCTTGTTTCTATGTTCATTTGTGAACTTAAAATGTTGAATTTTGTGGTGAGGATGTAGAAGAGGTTTTCTTCTGATGACTCTTCCATGAAGATCATATTTGTACAAGTATCTCTTGACAGTAGAACAGTGAACCACAACTCCAAAGTCTGCAGATCTTTCTGGAGGGATCCTGCAGTCTAACATGGGTTTTGACTTGCTTTTCTCACAATCTTGCGAGCTGCTCTGTCTGAGATTTTTCTTGGTCTTCCAGATCTTGTTTTAACTTCCATTGTTCTTGTTGACTGTCATTTCTTAATGACATTCTGAACAGAGGATATTGGCATCTGAAAACACTTTGCTCTCTTCTTATAACCTTCTCCTGCTTTGTGAGCATCAAATATTTTCAGTTTCATTGTTCTGGACAACTGCTTGGAAGAACCCATGATGCTGATTGTTGGAGCAAGATCACATGACTCAGATTATTTCAAATCTTTGAGATTAAAATCTTCTGGTTTTAGTAAACAATGATTGTGAACAATCCATGACACTGTCAGGTGTCAGCTTTTCCAAAGAGGATGTATATTATAAATTCTGCAGGGTGGCCAAACTTTTGCACACGCCAATATTTTGTTTTCGTTATTTTGAAAGGTTAAAAGATGGAAATAAAGCCTAATTTTTTAACATATTAAAATAATCTCTCATCTGTAAAAGAGTGATTTATTTGATTATTTTTTTAATCAATTGACAGCACTAACAATAATATAACATTTTACCTGGAGTGCCACAAACTTTCGATCCCCACTGTATCGTTGCAAAAAACATAAAGTTCAGAAAAATAAATCTTAATATTTAAACCAATTCTGAATGTTCTGAGCATTAAGGGTAAGGAACTGTTTCCTATCAAATGTCAAATATGCTGTTTTGCTCTTTAATGAACTCTCAAAAGACTATTCCACACCAGAGAGCTGTGAAAACCTCGCGGTTTGTTGAAGGTCTCACTCTGAAGGTTTAAATGGGTGTGGTGCTCATATCAGAGTATAGATTTTTATCTAAGTTTTTCCTCACAGGGTGGTGTTAGTCCATGAACATGCTTCCAAAACAAAATTAATCAACACATTTTTGCTTTAGATTCTTTTATTTTCGATAAGCAAATCTTGTGATTGTAATCTATGTTCCTGCTGCGTGTTTTTCAGGACTATCCCAAGAACAGACACCCGGGGTGGAGCCGAGGTTCTGTTGCCTATCATGCAGGTGAGGCTTGTTTTATAACCTCACTTCTCTGATGACTGTGTGCTCAGTCTAGGATTTGGGGCTCTTGGACTCTGTTAAATAAATAAAAATGTATAACCATTTTTGCACATTTCTTTTGAAAATGTCACAAAGTGACAACAGCTACTTGTCCGTGGGTATTTGTGGGAAAAAATTTCTAACCACAAAGAAAAATATGTGTAATTAAAATCAGGATTGGTATATATTTCTCTGAATTTCAGATCAAATGGAATTGGATATTCAATTTTGTGTTTTTTTAAAGTAAAGACAGGTTTGAAGTTGGTTAAACCTTTTTTAAAAACCAGCGCTGTGGATATTGTGGTAAACAACAAAAGATCTTTAAAGTAGGGGTGTCAAATTATCACGTTAATTGCGAATAATTAATTACAGACAAATTGGCGCTTTTTAAAATCGCGTTAATCAAATTTTTAATCTATAGCTATTGTCGTGTTCTCAAATATAAAAAATTAGGATCCAACTGTTTACTTGCATGAACATTAAATTTGAACTCTTCTGAAAACGTGTCTTGTATTGCTCTCTCCCTGCGCCGCATCGGGGCTGTCACATCATCAATGTGCTACTTTGTAGTTCTTAACAGAACTAACCCTAACAAAGCCACAACACCACAACTATTATCTGTTATGTAAGGGATAAAGCCCGGTGAGGTGTTCATTGTCATAGATTAATAGGATATGTGGAGGGCTGATTTCATGGGATGGTAAACTGTGGAGCCGAGCAAACGACCTCATGCCGAGCAAACGACCTCAATCCCAGTCAAATCAGGCAATATCAAATATCTAGGTATTTATTTCTCCCCGAAACTATCAGAACTGGTGCAACTAAACTACACCCCATTACTGAAAAGTATACAGGATGATCTAACCCGCTGGGTCAACTTGCCTCTGTCACTCATGGGTAAGATAGCCACAGTAAAAATGAACATTTTACCCAAAGTTAATTATCTGTTCTCAATGATCCCCACACAACCACCACTAAAATGGTTCAAAACATTAGACTCTGCCATATCCAGCTTCTTATGGAACAATAAACCTGCAAGAATTAGTCTAAAAACTTTAAAATCTGTAAAAAGCTGTGGAGGCTTAGAATTACCTAACTTCCACAACTATTTTCTTGCCAACAGACTGCAGTACCTCTTAAGATGGATAAAAAACAATCCAGAAACCAACCCATGGATGGATCTGGAACAGGCAACAACGGGCGGGGGGACAGTTGTTTCACCATCAGGGGTCAGTCTGGTAGCTGTCCCCGACCTCCCCTCCTTCCTCATACGAACACTTATTAGGTTGGAGGGGGGGGCGTGCTTGCTGAATACCTCGAGGGGCCGATCCACTTGGCAGTGGTCCCCCCTGCCATGGTCTCCGCACAGTTTCGCCCCCTTCTCTTGGTTTTAAATGCACCTTAGACACGTAGGACCCAATTTTAACTGCACCGTAGACATTTAGGGTTCCTTGGTGAGAGGGTGCTTGGCCGGGCTGCTTGGCGAGCGGATCTCCTCCGTTGACTCCACAGTATGGGTGCGGGGGCGGGCCCTGGTCGGCGCTGTGGCCTCGGCGGGGGTCTTGGTGCGGGGATGTCTGGGAGCTCTCCCTCCTTTTTTTTTTTTTTTTTTCTTTTCATTCCTTCATCCACTTCAGCTTAACATAACATTCACCTGAGCACAGGCGTCGGCTCACCTTTGCACCTTCAAATGGTGTGCGTGTCAGAATGTAATGCTTTACATGTGTTGGTTGGTATGCACAAGTGTGTGTGTGAACTGGATGTGGACAAGTTTGCGAACACTCTTGGAGCCGGCAAGTATGTTTGTAACAGCTGAGTGTGTGGACAAGCCCCGCCCATTTTAGACCAACATTCACTATTTTAATGGGTATAGGCTCCAACATTTTGTTGCCTGTAGATTCGCAACTCTACTTTCCCTTTCCATTAGTCATCCTCTAAAATCTATTATCCCCCCCCCCCTTCCCCCTTTCTTTTTCCGTCCGGTCCAACAGAAAGAACACAAACAAAATTAATATTAATAAAGTTTTGTTTAAATTACAAAAGGGGCTTATACCAACATACAATTTGTGTTCCCAATGATTTATAACCCCCGATTGTAAGAGTAAAATCTGTCTAATGCAAGAGGCTTTCAGCTCATATCTGTCTGCTCAGCTGTTGGACAGGACAAGTTAAAAAAAACAAAAAACTGTGGAGCGGTGTATGTCAGCGTATGCAAAATGGTTTGAATAGGAAGTTTGTGGTCAGTATTTTTTGGTTTGCTCAGAAAAGGATTCCTACCGTTTTTAGGAATTAAAGTAAACCACTCTGGGCGTGACGTTTTGTTCTTGTTTTTTCTTAATTTGTTTGAGATTAACAAAAATACCCCTTGGTGGTGTAAAAATAAACGTTGGAAATCTGTTAGATTAGGAAAACTTCATAAAGCAACTTTTTTAGTCGTATTTTGATCTTTTACTGCACCACAATGCCACAGATTTAAATGAACATACCTCAGAATGGACTCTTCACACCAAGTATTAGGTTATATTAAATCAAATTAGATTGATTAATTAATCACACAAATTGCATGACAGCGCTAGTGCTGTTTTTCATACTTTGCAATACAAACAGAATTGTTTTTTTTTTACATGATAGGGGAAAAAAAGCTTTAAAAAGTGAAGTATCTGCTCTGAAGTTCCAGGTTCAAGCATGTAAACGTACCACAAACAGCTGTGATGTATTATACTACAACCATTGAAAAACAAATTCCAGCACTGAAATGTATACTTGTTGCTAGAATACAATAAACCATGACTGCTGTTGTCTCAGTGAACTTTATTTAGAAAATGTTTGTTTGTAATAAAGAAAGGAAGGAAGGAAAAACTTATTTAGAAATATGTGAGGTCCTGTGCAGCTCTTTACCCTCCCACCATCGAAACTATAACTCAGACACCCCTTTACAGCTCAGAGTTAGTATTAATCTTTAGCTTTCATTTACCCTCTTAATGATGGGTGAAAAGTGAAGGCAGAAAAAGAAGATGTTGTCTGTTGTTTTAATCTTCAGTATTTACCACAGAGCAGGATGTGATTGAGATGTTCAGGAACCCCCCTCAGCTCCCATTGCAGGTACCAGAATCTTTCACTATCCATGCTTAGAAACCAGTTATCCTGTGTTGATGGGGGACCGGAGGTATGTTTTAACTACACAAGCTACTTTAGATTTCCACATTTTTATCTGACAATCCTGTATCACAGCTTTGTTGTATGAGTTCTTATCTGAGATAGCGAACCCTCATCAGCTTTAGTTCTTAACCAGCTTCCTTTTTTAGTGGATTTTTTTACTTTGACTGCAACACACTTTAAATCCGTTTTTTCTTTTTAAATGAATTGAGTTATTTAATGTTGACTGTGACCTCCAGAACAGCTGCTAAACACATTCTGTGATATCCCTGTTATCCCTTTGCAGATTCCATTTCTGCTTTGGATGCATTATTATTAATAACAGTTGATGCTGTGCATCCTGCCAGAGTCTGCTGAGGATGCCTGGCTGCTCAGATGCAAACTGGGGCCGGTCATTCAGAGGCTTACCCAGAGGTTCTGCTCTGTGGCTGTACTTGCTTTGGCTGTTAGGTGCTTGACTCCACCGAAATGTTCAAATATGAGAAGAACTTCCATTAATCTTATTTGTTAGGGACTGAAATTATGTGTGTGGCTTCTTCCACTGCGCAGAAGAGAGATCATGCTTGGGATAAACTCAAGGCTGTGGTCCGGCTGCACATAACCAAGTCTGCCATTTAATTTTTACTTTTTATATCTTCTCCCATACATTTCAGAAACCTCAGGAATCAAACACAGAATCTTTCAGCTTTAATTCCAACTGCCCTTACGGGTGGATAAGTGCTGTCTGTGGGCAAATTATAGGCCAACCTTTCATAGGGCATGCAGGTAATCTGCACAAAATATCAAAGTTGTCGACCACTCTGTGAGCTGCTTGTGCACATTTTTGTCTACGGGCATGTTGCAGGCGACTGAAGAGAGACCAGGGCCATAAAGATTTGAAACCAAATAAAACAACTTGAAAAATTCAAGCTGAAAATATTGGTGTTGGACTAAAATAAATTTCAGTGTCAGATACTTTCTGCAATTCTAATATAAACTTATAGTTAATAACTCTGAGTTTCCTCAGTCTGAATACGGTCCATTCTCTGAGTGTGACAACTGGACCTAAACGGCCACCGTAGCTGGGCATCACAGAATGTAGACGGATTAGGAACCATAAGCTGTGGAGAAACGTGAAGAAACAATGAGACGCAGCAACTCATTAAAATGTGGTCGGATGAATGGAGGCTGATTAAAACAACTTTTACCCATCACACATTGCTTCTCGCACTGTTTTCCCGGCAATCTGTATATCCTTAACAGTTATCAGCGTACCTTCTTAGTGTCAGTAACCGTCTTGTTGCATGCCTCTGCCGTACTAAAGTAGCAGTAAACAGTGTTGTACCGGACGTTGATAGAAACGTTCAAAATTGGTCAGCAAAATATAAAGTTTGAAGAATTGAAAAATCCCGACATGGAGTGCAAATTGTAGGACTTTCATTTTTCTTTCTCTTTTTGCTTTGCCTCATAATAGGACATTTTTGTTTTGAACCAAAGCTTGTAAACAAAACCAGGTGACTGAAGAGATCTTTATTCAGGCGGTGTTGTTTACAAGGGTTTGTTCAAAACAAAAATGTCCATTTGAAGACAGTCGAAATACAGACCAAGCACAAGGTTCAGGGCTTGATCGGGACCGATGGACCTTTCCAGTCTGAACGCACCATAATTGTTCATGGTGTTGCTCAAGGACATCCTCACGTCCACTCAGCCCTGGACTCAAACATGACTGCTCTTCTTACTAAGCAGAAGTTTTCATCTGCTATTTGTAAAAGCAATCTACGAAACTATTTGTGAATTTTGTTTATTTAAAACAAACAATTGCTTCATCTGGACAAAGCAAGCAATAGGAGGTGAACTTTCTGTCTGAACTGATGTTTTTTTTATCACTGAACATGAGGTTTAGCTTGGCCTGGCAGAGGCAACTGTCTGACATGCCTCTGCACCTCACATTCATTTTTGATAATGGACACCTTGTCAGGCATTATCCCCCTAATTCAGATCAATCTTTTCCAGACTTTTGAAGAAACTTTTCAGAAATTTCATTTTGGCACTTCCAGCTGTATCTTTACTAATCTTTACTTAGACCCTATAACAAATAAAATCTAAGAATATATGCATTGTTCTTCAAATTTAACACTGGTTTCTCCCTCCTGTTGGTTAATATTCAAACAGGTCAGTGTTGTGTGGCTGAAGTAGAACATAAAGAAAAAACCTTTACTAATGAGTTTGATTTGCACACACTTGCTCATGACCACTTTGCAAAGATAACAAAAAGACAGTTATGATTCTTTGGATCACAATAAAAACTATAAAACCTGAGTAAAACTTTTTTTTTCTTTTGCTCAGATATCCAATGCCTGCTTTTCTTTCTTGTGACATTTATGCCCTTTGAAAGTGTTTTTTCCAGGCCTGGTTCTAGTTTCATCCTGTATGTTTAGGCTGTGGGGGCTCTATCAGGGAGAAGTAGGCATAAATCCATGCAATGTGATGCCCTTTTTAGAAAGCCCTTAAATCCCCTCCAAACCCCTCATAAAATGTGACTCATGTGCTTTGACTCAACACCCACAGTTGATGGTTCCCCTACCACCATCACCCCTTTCAGATAACAGGACTCAGCTTAACCTTTGTGCTGCATGTCAGTGATATGGTTTAATCTGATTCCAGACTACAAAAACACATGTGGAGTAGCAAGGTGTTATTTTAAGGAATAATGTTTTTTTCTGTTACGGAAAATTATGGATTTCCATTTCTAATTGAACCATATTTAAAGGAAAACCCTGATTTGATGCACAGCAAACACAGGCCCCCTCAGAAGTAAGTCTAAAATGTTTTTTCCATTGGTAGATTTTCTTTAATTTAACAAAGAAAATCAGTCAATGGGGTAAGAATAATTTCTTACCAAAGAATTTTGACTGGTAATCTTAATATTGAAGCTATCCTTCTTAGTTCAAAACTTTGAAAACTCTTAACTTCTGAGTCAGCAAGGAACATTACTTACTACTTATTTTATTTATTTTTTAACATATTTCTACTTTTATTTCACTACTTTTTTTCACTTCGTTGTACTTTTTTGACAAATTATTAAAAAGGAGAGAAATTTATCTCAGGCTAAAATGAAAGACAGGAAATTGAAAAGAAAAAAAAAGTTTTAGCCGCTTTTGATGCGACAAAGCTTTTTACTTTAGTCTAAGTCTTCATGGGTCAGTTTGTTCAATCAATCCTCTTTTTTTTGAGTCATCAAATAGACATTGACGTTTGTTTATTTATGTCAAAACAGTTTTGAATTATGGAACATAAATGGGAATAAATAAAAAATAAAAAGCCCTTTTTGTATTTATTTTTGTATTATTAACTGAAGCATTTGAAATCAAAATATGAAATAAATAATTTGCAATACTTTTTCATGCGGGATATGTACTGGTAGTTGAACTGATGAGTGTGTATCTGAGATCCATATTATTCCTCCTGTGAGTTCATGGTCCGACGCACAGGAGGAATAATATGGATCTTTTTGTTTTGGACTTCTTTCTAGAAGTTTGTGAAAGCAGAAAAACATTCAAGCCAGGTTCTCTCCAGGTTCTCCCATCTTGTGGACCCAGAACCAAGCCCAGAACCTGTTTAGTCTTCTTGTGTTTATAAAACCATTACTTTATTTACAAGTAACAACTTAGTGCCTGTTTTAGATTTTTAAATATTTCCACACTTTTTTCAATCCGTTAAGCACAAAATGACATCCTGGAATGGGCTTTTAACCAAGAACAGAAAGAGCACAGATCAACCAAGCTGCAGCTGGAACCTCAGAACTTGGCAAAATCCAGACCAAAAGAATCTCCTCAGAAACAAGTTTGAATTCTAGTCTGGATTCTACAAAACATACATTTCACAATATATTTAAATTATTCCTGCAAGACAACAGATCAGTCAGTTAAAGTTGAGAAATTTGGGCCAAAGATCTCAAGCAGACGGCTCTGAAAGCTCAGGGCTGTAAGGAATGCTGGTTTTGGCTCAGGCCTTGTTTACTCCACTGTGATACCGCAGTACATGCTACATTTACACCTACTTGAGATCCGATCAGCTCCAGCCTGGCCCACTTTGTGGTCTGAACTGATGTGCAATTCCAGAGCATGCTTCCTTACGTTACAACATGCTGTTCCTTTTTTTAGATCTCACATTCAGGTACTGCATGGATGCAGATTTAAAGACAGTCCAAGTAGGACGCGTACAATTTTGAGACCAATAAGTTATCCCCAAACTGCCACCAAGCAATGCTAGAATCCAGTAATTTGTTGCGCATTCTGGTGGTGGGCATCCTTCTAACCATTTGTCTTTATGTCCATGCCCTGGTCAACTCCATGCTAAAACTTAAGCCCGCTTCCAGCAGCAGTCCTTGTCATTTTCCAAAGCCCTGCTCTCCTATTTTTAGCCAGGGTGGCCTGTGCTGGTGAGGCTTCGCTGTTTTCCTTGTGTGTGGTGTTGTTACAAGGGCCCGCATGGGAGCTGTAATGATACAGTGTCTCTGTCTGTGTCCCGGTGCTCCGATAGTCTGTTTGAACAGTATCCTGAGCCTAGGATGAATCCCATGACAACTCCATAAATATTTACTTGCAGTAGACATGCTGCTGTGCTTGATAAGTGCTCGCCTGCAGGCTACTTGTGCAATGTTTTTCTTTTTTCCCCCCTTAATGTTGATGACTTTTCTTGGATGTTGTTTTTTCTGTTTCTTTATCTTTTATGGAGACAAGTGTTTTTACAAGTTCTGCTTTCGTCTACACATCATCTGACATGGAATGTCAGCAAGTCGTCTACACAACCATCGCACATCCAAATGTATGCGTCCCAAACAAGAACGCTGTATGAAGGGATGGCGTCGATTTGCAGTCTGACGCGTTTACTTTACCGTACATCTATTTCAGATGTATCTGGTTTAATTGGCAAAGAGAAAACTTAAAAATCCAAATGACGGTTTATTGGGTTAAAATCTTTAAGGATTGTAAATTTTAGCAAAAATCCATCAACAAATTGAAATAAAGTTTAAAACGATTTTTTTTTTTGCCCTGAGGAAGCTTTTGAGGTGTGACTCAGTGGGCCAAGAATAGAGCCTTGAGTGACTCCACATGCCAAATGTATCATTGGAGATTTAAAGTGATCATTAGAAACTTATCTCTGCCATCAACAAAAAGATGAGAAAGCAGCAAATTGGAGGTTTCATGCATACAGGTGCTCTGACAGCAATCTTTGGCTCTTTTGTACAGTTTAATGTGGTTGCTAATCATCTCCTAAGCATCTTTATAAAGGTGCATTCACACCAAGCGCGATTCACAAGGCCAATTTACGTGGCCCTCTTTCGCCACGTGGAAAATTCCCTGCTCCCCGCATGGCCAAAAATTTGTTCCCTAAGCTCGCCGCGTGTGGGAGGACCTAGCAGCGAATGTTTTTGCCTGATTACAACATGAAGCGATATCTGTGTTCATCTCATTTACAATGAAGACACAGATGATGTTTAGAGATTTTTCTTTTTTTTTTTTTTAATTTTCTCGAAGAGCTCTACAAAAACATCGGTGAACTCGTCTCCATGTAGATTGCAGGCCATCAAAAAAAATTAACGGAAATATAAACCATTTACCCACAAAATAAAGTAAAATTCAGTCACCAAAAAGCAAACACATTAGTAATTGCTATCATGGCAACAGTGGTTTGTTGTTGCCCTTGTAATCCAACAAATTCAGAAGTAACCGGGTTCAAATACCACTGGTATTGTGTTTTATTTTTTAAATACATAGTTGTATTTTCTCAAGCAGAAAGAATACCTGATTTTTTTTTCTTTTTTATTTCCAATGAACATCTTTTTAAAAACAACAACAGATATGAAGCCAAGGGTTTCTTGGAATAGATTTTTTTTGTGTTAACTATGTTTTACCATAAAACACATGGCTACAAAAAAATACATTCTAATGACATTTAAAATCTAAAGAATTATCCTGATGTTTTTGATTAATATTAGTAATATTAATTTCAGGGAATTTAGCGAAAATAAAGGAAAAAAGATTCAAAGAACTACCAATGCCGAATGCGGGGTTCGAACCCAGGGTGGGTCTTTCGATTACAAAGAATACTACGTGCATGACGTGGACTTGACCATTTGCCACAAGAGCTCCTGACCTAAAGAACTGTTTGTCACTCAGCAAAGACAGCTACCCACAAAATGCTGAGTGAAGGGCTCGCCTGGGTTGCCACAAAAAGATCTATGGATTTTTCATGGTTTTTAAACAGGAATCATGTGTTTCTGTTGTAACAGCATGTTGGTTGTATGTTTGAGCTCCTAAAAATGAAAACGTCACATTATTTTAGGTGTTTTAGGTAGCTTGGATGCCAAAAAAGTGTGAACAACTGTGTGTCTGGATGACGGCTGCTTCTGTGGTGTGTATTTGGAGGCTCGCTGTCCCGCATTAGCCGAGAGAGCAAAAATAAAAACACGAATACAATTAGGGGATCTTTTTTTAAATAATTGTCTTGATTAAAATAAGATAAAACATCATAAAGTTCAGGAGCAGGCTGCCTCTCCATCCTGCAGGGGCTCTGTCTGACTACCAGCTAGTCTCCCGGTAGCCGGCATCGTGAGCGTGACCGCTCCAGCTCCATGGGCCCTGCGACAGACTGTCACCCAACAGTAGCCGGGACGGGTTCAGGAAATCTGGCCATGATCTTCCATATTGGATGTGTATTCTACCCACTGTCACCAAAAACGTTATGTGCCCAAAATCAAGTCCCTGATTGGTTGATGCAACGTGGCGACCACCCCAGAGTTTAGATTTTCTTTTCACTCTGGCTCACGGCACCTGCCGCTTTAATCGCACTGCAGGACCTCAGATCGCGTCTATACCATCGACTTAACACTGAAACTGGGCGCCTCCGCCACGCGAATCACGTTCGATGTGAATGCACCTTAAAGCTGGCACAATGGGATCTTAAAAAGCATCACTGACTTTGGACCAACACTAGCAGTGAGTTTTCTCCCTAAGCCAATGTCGACTGAAGAAACTTCAAACTGGGCTTCTCTTCCTCCAGACTTTGAGATCTTAGTTACTTATAGACACGCAAAATTTACTGTCCTCTGAAAGGAGGACTTTGAACCACTGAACAAAAGTCCAGTTCGTTTTGTTCTTGGTTCAAGTGAGATGCTTCTGATGCTGTTTCTGGTTCAAAACAAGGAATGCAGCAGTCCACGTCCACGTCCTGCTTTCATTTTTGTGATGAATGTCAAAGTCCGGCAGTTTTTTTTTTTTTTTTACAACTCCCCAAATGATCTTTGTTTGAAAACCCTTCAAAAGGGCAGTTATTTCGGTCACTCGCTCACCTTTTCTACTTTTTTTTTTCCAGCAAACTTTCCACTATTGAGCTTGGATTCTGTGAAATACTTGCTACTTTTGTGACTTCCCTTCTTGTTTAGATTTTCAGTGCTTGTCTACTGGAAAGTCATCAAGCCCTTAATCTTTCTCATGATTCTAATCCAGACTGACAGAGCATCTATAGATTTAGATAATGACATCATGACTTGTGGTTTAAGTTCTGTAACCTAAGCAACCATAACTTCAATCAGATTATTGTCTCTATAGGTTACCAAACCCAAATAGATTTTTTTTATTTAAGATTTTCCAGAAGAATCTAATGTTTGTGGATCTTTTTTTGTGTGGTAGATGATGGGAAGATCTTTCATGGAAGTGGGGTTGGAGATGCTTTTGGTCCTCGCTGTTTCAAAGGGGACATCATGGGCTGCGGCATCATGTTCCCACGAGACTACATCCTGGATGGAGAAGGTGACGCTTTAAACAGCCACTTATTAGTCACAACAGAATTCAATGTCACATATGATTAGTAATAGGATAACAATATCTGAAGTAATAGTTCACTATTGATCAATGTGTAATGTGGTGGAATTAAAGTTTCAGTCAATCAGTGTGTTTTTGCCACAAGGTGACGAAGACGACTGCGAGCGGCAGGAGATCCCCTCAACTCCTGCGGCTGTCCAGAACGTTCTATACCTCAACGATGAGGAAGACGATGAAGAGGATGGAGATGAACAGGAGCAGGACGGCCGAAAGGTGACGGTAAGTCTTGTTTCAAACCCAGCTGTGTACATCCAGAGCCCTGACAGAAGTTGAATAAAAAGCTAGTTGGGTTAAAAATCATAGGAATTTAAACGGTAAAGCCTTACACCGGACTCACAACGCTTGTGTTCCGGCTCCGGTGTGACTGTGATCTGGCTACGGCAGGTAACTTACACTGGGTAAGGATTGCTTGCGATCCTGCTGCAGACAGGCTCTGCTGCCAACCTCACGGACCTCTGAACTCACGTAGATTCACGTGAGAACCCGCCATTTAAATATGAAGTCCTAGACAAATTACGAAATGACACTTTACCACACGCTTTGAGACCTCGTGTCCACGGAAATGACGTAATGTTTACGTCACGGTGAAAACAGAGAGTACAGCGAGACAAAAGTTTTATTTTGAAAAATGTCCTGGATGCACTTTACATTTGCTCGCATGGTTTTCGGTTTGGTAAAAATCTAAAGCCAACGAAACGGATACAGAGCGCCGCAGAGGCCGGACCGCAGAGGCCGGACCGCAGAGACCGGACCTCTGAGGTCAGAATGGGCTGGATGCAGTGTGGGTGCCTCTTGCACTTTTCATGTTATGTAAAGACTCCGGAGCCGGACCGCATGCGGTGTGAGCCCAGGGTTAGTCACATCCACCTGTATGTGGGGTTGATCCTTACAAGGAGCACAGGTATGTCTTGCAGTTCCCCTGAGGCCTGTGCGGATACTTTAAAATTCCACTCTGATCATCCTTTGATCTTTTTTCAAAGCGTTCCCAGTGGTTTTTTATGATTATGCCATTTTTAGTCAAAACAAAAAAAAAACCTGTTGTTGTCCAGAACATAGTTTCTGCAGAGCGGCAGTAGTTCATCCAGAACTTACCACTGGGTTGTGGACAGGACTGCTGGCGCAGAAGTAAGCCTCCACTGATATCCCATTATCCATCTGTTTACACTTTCTCCTACTAGCTTACAGCTGCTCACAACCCCAAGCTTAAATTGGCGTTGTGACAAAAATGGCAAGAAATATCTGAGCCATCCAACTGTACACTTTTGTGCCAGATGCAGCTCAGATGAGGAAAACAAAGACAGTAATGGATGTATTTGTTTGCAAGTGGATGCATCAGAATGGAGCAGGGAGACTTAGCAGGAGTCCTACAAGAACATGTTAAAAAACATGATTTTCATAAGAGTTGGTCTTTAAGGGACATCATGAAAATCGAACATACCATTGTCATGGTTGTGATAAGCGTATCGTGAAGTATTTGTAGGAATAACGTAAGTTGTATGTACTTATGGCATACGAGTGATGCTGTTTTACTCTGTCGTTAATTAGGAAGGAGCGAGTACTGGTTCCTTACTCACAGTGCACAAATACTACATGCACAGAATGTTCAGGTGATGGAAAAATATACAAACTACACACTGATTGTCTAATTTCCTAATATTTAATAGTTAGGCTCCATGCAAGGAGCATGCAGTTTCACGTGAACAGCACTAGCATGCTCCTTGTGCTGTGTGCAGGGGTTGAAAAAAAATGAAACATCTGTACAGCGCGCCTGCGTCTCACCTACTTCACCCTTACTTACTCTTATATGTCGTGTAAGTGTTCACTGTGATCTGTCATCCCCAGCATGCTCGTAGAAAATGTGCACGAACATCTATGGGCTCACCGACTGGCCTGCAGCCGTGACATTTTGTGCGGGTCACCTGCAAACCTTACAGAGGTTCTCCCATTTTTTACCCACAAGCAGTCTGTTCCTTAGTTGTGACTAAGGCTTAAGAAGCTGCACAAAAATCTATGCTGTTTTACATAGTTTATGCTGATAGATCAGGTTTGTAAAATCAGGCCTCATAGAAATGTCTTCTCATACTTATCTATGTACATTTTTTTCTTTTAGTTCTTCATTTTCACTGGAATTTTCTCGATTCTTTCCTGTCTCCCGTTGATCTCTGGCAAAGGATTCACAATCCAAACTGATCTTCGAAACATTGTTCCTAAAACCATTTAGCCTGTTTCATTTCTGTTTCCTGATGCTTTGCTTCCAGATCGCAATCAGTTCCATCAGAAAGAAGCGGTGCTCTTGCTTGTTGCCAACAAAGTCTTGTTCTTTTTGCGATCAGTCAAATCCTCTCAACTCGGCTGTGTTTTAGTTCAGTTTTGCTGTTTTCTTTTTAGCCTCAGCTTGTTGCTTCTGGGCCCGCTCACTCCGTTGTGCAAGCAGAGGCTGAGGGGGTTTCAGGGCGGGGGGGAGCTCACGCGGGTACCAAGAGTTTGAGCTGCGATCCGCAGATTTCGCCGTGTTTATCAAGCGTGTCGTCTGAACGTGACAGAGGAGCAGCAGAGCGATGTGTGCCGCCACGACAAGGCTGTTGTTTCTCCTAATGATATATGCCCCACTGCGTGGTGAAAAAAGTCTGACCTGTCTCTTTGGGGTGGGTGGTACAGTAAATGTTTGAAATGTGACTCAGGCCCATTCATCACAGACAGTACTTCACTTGTTGTTTTAGTGTGTCCCTGTTTGCTCACAGACTTGGAAAGAAGCCGTTGGTATTAACTTTGAAAAGCCTCTTGATGTTCCTTTGAGAACAGCTGGATGATGTTTGATTAGTCACTGATTTAGTGGAGACATGTTCTGTAAACATTGACTTTTTTTCCCCTTTAGAAGAGAGACTCCACAGTATCACCTGTTGAGATGTAGTCTTTCAGTGATGTTTTCATTGAAAGATGGCGTGAAAACCTTTTTTTTTCTTTTGGAAATTGTTTTAAGTATAAAAACTGAAACCAAGGTTGCGTCTTTGTGTTCTTGCAGGTGTTTTTCACCAGAAACGGGAAGCTTATTGGCCGAAGAGAGATGGTAGTTCCCCCTGGAGGCCTCTTCCCGACCGTCGGGATGCTGAGCAGCGGTGAGAAGGTCAAAGTGGATTTGCATCCTCTGAGTGGATGAGCCCTGAGAGCTGGACTGGACTAAGCAGCTGGCTGCAGTGTAGAGCTTTCCAAGAGTAGCCTAGCCTGCTGCTAAAAGCAGCACCCTCTCCTCAGCAGCACACATGCATGTCGCTGTCGTCTTCCTCATCACTGCATGGTATTTCACTCAAGAAACCTGTAGGTTTTTCACTCCACGACGCTGCAGAACACAGAACCAGAACCTCCTGAGAACCATCCAGTGGTTAACTCTATGCAATCTGTCCAGCCATTATCCCTTCATGTAGCCTCAGCCTCCCTGCACCATGACTCTGAAGCAATTTGAGCTGTGAAATCCCTTTCATGCGGTCTCGCACACTTACTTTATTTCATTTGTCACAACCCCAAGCAAAGCAGAGCGAGGCCAACGCTTGTGCCAAGTCATAGCTCACTGGCAGTTTATGTTTCTGGGAATCTGAGCCCCCTCCACATGCCCCTTTTTTTTCTTAATTTATGCTGCCTTTCTGTTCCACTTTAGTCTTAAACCCCGTTTGCTTGTCCTCTCATTAGGGAAGGGCGCCCTCACCTGGGCATGCAGGAGACTGCAGCTGCTCCACTGACGGGAAAAAGTTCCTTTTTTAAATTTGTTTATTTAAAAACTACAGTAAAATTAGGGCCACCATATGATTACATATCTATATGAGAATAAAGTCAACAAATTATGAGAATAAAGTGTAAAATATGAGGAAAAAATCAACAATTTATAAGGATAAAGTCAGAAAATTATGAGATCAATTTAAGAATTAAATAAAAAAATTAAGTTGGAAAATTATGTTAAAAAAGTCAAGATTTTATTAGAATAAAGTCGGGAAATTCTAAGGGTAAAGTTGTAAAAAATCATGTGATAAAAATTAACAATTTACGAGAGAAAAGTCGAAAAATGATGAAAATCATGTCGTAAAATTATGAGAAAAAGTCAACAATTGAAAATATAGTCAGAGAACTATGAGAAAAGTCAGCAACTTACAAAGATAAAGTTGTAAAATCAAGAGGAAAATGTCCACAATTTACTCGAATAAAGTCATAAAATTATGAAAACAAAGTTAACATTTTACAGGAATAATTAATTTGTAGAATTATGAGCAAAAAGTCATTATTTTACAAAATAAAGTTATAATTTTATAAGTTATAAAATGAAAACTTACGATATGATTCCTAAATATATGAAAGAAAATGCTGTTTACTCAAAAAAACAACAGCAAACCGTGTTTACATGAGAGAGGAAGTAAAATCTAGAGCTCGGTTACTTCAGCATTGGTTTTACAAATAAGGAAATATTAAGTCTTTAATAGATGTAGTATTGTATTATTATAACATTGAAAAGAATTTGCAGAAAATGTTGCCTCTTTAGAAGAAAATGTCAAAGATTTTGGAGAAATTGTGTCTTTTGTGGAGGAAGAAATGGTTGGAGTTGGTTGTCTGCAGGGATATCACTGCTTCCATCAACGAACAATTCCGAGGGGTTTTGTAGTTTTCCAAAATAGCTGCTTGGGTGTAGGACTGGCGTGCAGGAAACCTGGGTTCGCTTCCCAGGCCGCACTTACCAGTGTCCTTAGGCTACTGCCAACTATGTAGCCACAAGGGGACGCAACTCTGGGGCTCCCTGTGCCGGTCCCCAGCCTAGATAAAATACAAGGTTGACCCACAAGCAGTGGTTTTCTTGGCAGGCATGTTATTAACGCTTTCGGCTGTATAGTTATCAATCATGGATTCCTGTGACACACTGAAGCCTTATGGGATTGCCATGAACGGCTGCATTGATAGATTTGTCTTCAAGACCTAATGTGGATGGAGGCTGACACCACCACCTTTATTTTCAAAAAAGCTTGGCTTTTTCCTTGTGATATTTTCCCCATAATTTTACGTCTTTATCAACTTACTTGTTTTTCTTTCATGGTGGCCTTAATTCTGCGTCGCAGAAAACAATGGCAGCAGTGCACTGTCTCTCATCATAAAGGTATGATCTGTATTCCAGGTGCATGCGGAAGCTGAAGAGGAAGCAAAAGTCAGATAGTAATGTTTTATGTGGTTTTTTGCACTTAATTTGAAGGGAAAGACAGAAAAGAACTTCACTTTTTAATTAAGATAACTGATTCAATGTTCAATAGAAATCTGCGTACTTGATGAAACACAAGAAAACACAATGTTGTTGAAATAGATAAAACTGTGAAGCAAAAAATGTGTTTCATTTTAGAAAGCAGATCATTGAAAAGAGGGGTTAAGACATCACATTACAAAACTTTTTGGGTTTTTTTTTTTTTGATTGGTCATAATAGAGTCCAGACTTTTGTAGAACCTTAAGATGTGCTGAGTCATGAAAACGGGCTTCGCTGAAGAAAAAAAAGACAACTATTGGTGAAAATGTGAGCTTGCAAGAGCTCACAGATGCAGCTAATCAGATTATTGGGTCTGATGGTTTTGTAGGTTTTGCTGGAAAATGTATTTATTAGTGTGGAAGAGGACATTGATGCTGTCTGTGACGCACACTTGACTGCTGGATTCAATGAAGACAGCGATGTCAGCTGCTGCTGTACCAAGTGTGTGTGTGTGTATGTGTGTGTGCGCGGGTCTTGGCTTGTTTGTGTTTGTGTTCCCCACTGATGCTTTAATCATTTGACTGAGCGCCGTCTGTGCACGATGAACGACGGGGCAGAGAGTCAACCTTATTACAAGAATCAATGAGAGGAGTTAACCTGTAATCGTCATAGCAACGTCTGCCTCCTAAATCAATCTGTACTAGAAGTTAAAGCGTCGTCATGGCGACAGAATCAGATGTGGACCAAACTTAAAACCCCAGAGGTTTTCTTTTCCTGACTTTTCTTTCAAACATAATAATAACAACGTAAACACAAAAAACAGATGATTTTTTTCTGGATTTTAGATACATCTGCAAAAGTTTTGAAAAACATTGTATTTTATGTAGTTATTGCATGGATGGAAATATTTCAAAACGTTTGTGGCACACAGCTGATATAAATTTAGAATGCACTGTCAGAAAATTTAAAAAATTGTGGAAAAAAAAAACGAATGTTATAAAGTTCTAGTTTCACACCTCAATCAGCTGATGAACTCCAAACACCTGCAAAAGTTTTCTGAGTCTCTAAATTCTCTTTGTCTGGATCAGTAGCTTAGTAGTGAAAGTGAGGGCGAAGGCAGGCCAGGGTCCAATGGAAAACACCAAAACATCACCAAAGATGATGAGAAAGTCTAGCTCTCCAGAGAGGAAGATAACGGATGTTAAATTTAAGAAAGGTTTTTATTTGTGGTGCTGGAAGCGAAACCAACACAGTCTGCACTTTGATGACGTGTCATTTTAACTGTTGCACCTTCATGAGAATGGTTAACCTCATGTTTTCTTCATCTTTTACTTGTAAAAACGAGGAGGAGAAAAATGTCATGGAGTCTTATTTTTCTATTGTATGCTATACAATCCTGCTTGTAAATAAGAGTTTTTTCCCCACATATTATAACCGTATCACTGCTCTTCTGACTGCAACACCCACAATGCTACACTGCAGCACATGTTTCACTGCACATGCTCAGATTGTTTGTATCCGGTTTAACGGTTTTTGTTGATCCAGCGGCTGAAAGTTTGAGATCCAGACTCCAGAGCGGATCTGAACCTGACCCGTTGCATCCGCCGCACGCCGAAGGAAACTGCAGATCCCGGCCAAACTGCTGAAAAATCAAAAATCCATCTGCTGAAACCTTTCCTTTTCTGGATGCTGTAATATCTGATGCTTTTGTTTGGATTTGATGTCTTTTGTTATTTAAAATGAAAGGAAATGTTTTGACGTTCAGGTCATGGAGTCTTTGGGACAAATGTTTTCTGCTCGGAATAAACTGTCGGCAGTTTTGACCATCAACATGTCTGGAAAACAGAAGCTTTCAACATTTTTTTTTTTTTTTTTTTTTACTTCTCCTGTCCAACAGCTGAGCAAACAGATATGAGCTGAGAACCTCTTGTATTAGACAGATTTTACTCTTACAATCAAGGGTTATAAATCATAGCGAACACAAAATGTATGTTGGTATAAGCCCCTTTTGTAATTTAAACCAAACTTTATTAATATATATATATTTTTTATTTGTGTCTTTTTTGTTGGACCGGACGGAAAAGGAAAGGGGAAAAAGGAGAGAGTTGGGGGGTGGAGGGGGGGAAAGAGAGATGGTGCATTATAGAAGTTAGAGAATGAGCTTTCAACATTTTGATCTTGTGAGACTGAAAATAGATTTTGTGGGTTATTTCTTTAAGCTTTTGTTGAGTTTTGAAATCTATTTTTCATGCAAATAAGCCATTTGTCTCAGGTGCATAATTAAAGAGTCAGATGATGTTATTTGTTTGAATCAGTTTGTTCATAATGGAACAGAATTCCAATCTTCAGGCTGTGTTGGGAGGCTGGGTTCAGTGTGCAGGTCTCCAGCAGGTGCCAGACTCCTCCCTCAGGGCCACGGGGGCTTCTGCAGCGGCTCTCCTCCTCTTTTGCTCCAGGTTGCATGTGTGTTATTGAGTCTTCACCCCCTTTTCCCCTCCTACCCCAAATAAATTCCATCTTTCTCCTCCTTGAGCTTGAAAACAAAGTCCGAAAAGGAACAAATGAAGACAACAGGTTCAAACACTGGCACGCATATTGCAGCATGACATTGTCTCGTAAAGGCACTCGACCCTTACTGTAATCGCCTCCGGTTAAGGATTTTATGTCACTTTTGCAGATTGTAATTGGACTTTTTCATGTTTTTCATTAGAAAACAATCAGGATCATCTGTGAGAAACTAAATCTTCAGGCAGGAAATCAAATGATTTAGGAATGTTGTAATTTTAAGGGTGTTTGGTGGCACAAATATCACATGAAATTGAAACGTAAGAACGCAAAGACGGGGCGAAAGCAAGATGAGACACTACGCACCTGAAATCATTTGTGTTGAAAATGCACAAATATTTTTGAAAGCAAAAAAAAAAAAAAAAAATTTAAAGCAAATGTTACATATTTTCATTTGCAAATTATGAAATGTTACTTTTAAAACTTTGTTTTTTATAATTTAAAAAAATGTTGACCTTAAAACTGACTTATGCTTGCAACATGGTGGCACAAAAATCACTCCATAGAGATGCAGACCGAGTTTAGCCTGAAATGATGTAAACCACAACTGTGGATCTTCTCCTTCTGAACAGGTTATGGGATTGGACGGCCTGGAGAGTGCTTTGTTTTTCTCTCTAATGGTTTTAAAACAAACCCAGAGACACAAGCAGCTCAAGTCCAAACTACGTGGGAAGGTGCAGACATCATGGTCACAGAGAAAAGACCTTTAGTTCTGGATGTGCTTTTCAAGCGCAGTACTAAAGCAAAGCAGCTTGATATGCAGCCAAAGTGCAGAGAAGAGCATCATAATCCTCAGTTTGAGCCCACAGTGTGAGCAAAGGAGGCTTAATGTGACAAAACCTTCAAAATAAGAGTAGTAAACAAATGCACATGGGGACTTGTTCTGTACTCTGATAAAACAAAATAAAAATGAACTAAAGTTTAGGAATCATGTGGGACAGATTGACTGCAGGAGCCAGGAAGGTCTGGTGGCCCTCAAAACAGAGGGCATCACGAGGAAGAAACATCTCAATGCAGGAAGTGGAGCTTTGGCCAAAGCATGCAGACAAATAAGAGGCTTTTATTTTGTCAACTGTTGCCCAGAAAAACCCAAATTCAGTTTTTGGCTATAGCTGATATCCAAGTAGAAATGAGGTAAAACTTGTCAAAAACAAAAGATTTAAAGTCCCACTCTGATCATCTATTGTAAAAGTGTTCCCTGCAGTCTTTTAATTATGATTAAGCTGTTTTTAGACAAAAAAACAAAACTCATTTTTTTAGGACAGTTTCTGCAGGGCAGCAGATTAGAAATGTGTCTCTCAGTTGTGACCGGGATTGTTAGAAACCAGGAACCCCATTCCACCTTCCTGCTGCTGAGAGCTCTCCGTTTACATGCTCACCCGCTAGAGCCCCTCACAATCTCAACCGAACATCACTGGTACAGCAAAAATGGCGAGCTATATTGGAGCTATCCAGCTGTACAGTTTTGATCCAGACTCAGCTCAGACGAGGAAAACCAAGACGTACATGGATCCATTTGTCTGCAAGTGGATGTATCAGAATGGAGCGGAGCAGGGAGCTTGTGGTCCACCCAGTGTCATTATTACAATCACAAATAAGCTCTTTTGCCAACAGGATCCTGATTTGAATACATAAATCCTCAGAAATGTAATTTTAATCTAAATTTACTGAATGTGTGCATCGTCAGAAAAATGCCACAAGATCATGTAAAAAAACCAGGATTTTCATCAGCGTCTACGGTAAAAGGAAAGATCAAAATAACAACCCCTGAATTTGTAGGAGAAAAATTATAAAATTCTTTATTGCAGCAAATAATCATTTTGGTAAACCAACGGGTTTTCAGAGAAAAATGTTGAAATGAACTTAAATTTCTGGTTTCAACTGTTGCAGTGACAGAAGGATAAATGCTGCTACAGAAAACTGGAACAAAAAAGAAAGAATGTAACATAAGAACATCCATCGAAACATGTCACTGTCAGGAATAGATTTTCCACTCAAAGTTAATATCATCCATTTATTTAAACATAAGTTAAGTGGGTTTTAAAAACAAGATATTTCGGTTACAGCTCTTTAAAAATGGAAGTTGTGACCCAAAGTTGTGGACTCCATCAGCAGAACCCTGACAGACCGGTGGGGCTCTCTTCCAGCACATTCTGCTTCAAACATCGGTCAGGTCCTGAAGGTCCAAAGCTTTGGTCATCGTTTTAAAAACATTTATTGGGAAGGAACCAACTCTATTTTCAAACCAGAGGAGACGACTTTATAAACTATCCCACAGGAATGGCTTTAAATGGCTTCAGACGGTTCAAAGAGGCACTAAGACTCAAAAGTTCCTCCCCAAACTCAGATGGGGGTTTACAAAAAAACTGGAGGAGTTCTGGGGTTCTCCTCACACATCCTCTTCATCATCATAGCATCGGTTTTGTTTGATCATCTCCTCCACCGTCAGCTGCTCCTCCTCTTTGTCCTCCACCTCCTCGCTGTCCCAGAAGCCCACATCCTGAGGGGAGCGGCTGGCCTCCACCTCCCCCTCAGAAGAGGAGATGTCCGTCGGCTCTGCTGGACTCTTGTGCTTCACTGGCATCTCTCCATCCAGCTCCCCCCCGGTGCCTTCCTCCTCCATCTGCTCCTCCTCCTCCTCCTCCTCTTCTGCTGGACCTTCTGTCAGCTCGTCCAGCTCCTCCTCAGAGTTGTGCTGGTTGTCTGCTGCGCTGCTCCTCGTCTCTCCGTTGTGCTCCTCTTCTCCAGAGCTGGTGTGTACGTCCACACAGCTGTCCTCAGTCGGGGTGTTGCTGGTGGACGACAGCTGCTGCAGCTCCATGGAGGCTTCAGGGCTGAGCTGCTCCCCTGCGGGGGGCGCTGCGCTGGGTTTGCTGTTGGGCTGCGTGAAGGCCAAGCTGCGCTCCTTCAGGGAGGAGCTCTGCAGCAGGCAGGGGGAGCCTCTGAGCTCCTCAGGGGAAGAAGAGGGGGACTCGTCTTCTGGAGGCCACTTGGCTCTGATGGGCTTCCCAGTGGAGCTGATCTCAGAAGCTGCTGAGGAGCTACTCTGGGGGGAGACATCCTCTGGTTCCGTTCGGGGGGGCCAGGAGATCTTGAGCCTCCGGGTCTCGGGGGGTCTGTCGGCCTTCTCAGAGGATCCTTGGGTTCGAGCCTCCATGGTGGCCATCAGGACATTGACCTTGGCCAGCGGGGTCTCCTCCACGCTGGGGCTTTCCAGGTCTGGGGCAGGGCTCTCGGCCTTGGGTTTGCTCGCACAGCTGGACTGCGGCGAGCTCTCCACGCTGTCGCCTTTGCTCTCCCACAGCTCTTTGTGAGGCCGGTGGCCGAAGCCCTCGTCGTAGTTTCCTTTGGCCTTGAAGAGCTGGCAGAAGTGCGGCTTGCAGTAAACATTGTTGTGCAATGAGGCGTAGTTCGCCAAACTGGACAGGAGACAAAAGCAGCAGACGAGATACCATGAAGTCACCCTTTAAACGCTTCTGGACTTAAGGTAAGCACTACTACTGATCACACTGTCAGACGACAGAAGGAAAAGAGGACTTTGTCCTTTCAAACAAACACATGTAGCAAAGTTGGCTCAAACATCTTCAGAAACAGAAAAACTTCATTGTTTGAAATGTTGGCCGATGCCTGACCACATGTTTCCACTTCCAGTCCGCTGGCTGCATGTTTGACTGAGCTCTGCACACATTTTTAGGAGCCTTGAAATAATAATAGTTCATTTTAAATGAGTTCCGATTCTCTGGAGCTTAAAACAGCTACTAAATAAATGTTTCTGCCTTTAACAAACCCTTCTGTTCTGCTGTCATGAGGCATTTCCTGCTCCCCGTCTGAACATGCAGATTAGAGGAGCTAAGAACCAGAGCTTCACTTCTGTCGGGTTTCCTGAAGCCAAAGGGTTTGAAGTTTTATGGGACCTCAAAGTTGTGAAGGAGTGTCTTATTTTTCATTGAATGAGATGAATTACTTTCTAATCTTTAAGGCAGTGGTCACCAACTTTTTTCGGGTCACGGACCTGTTTAATGTCAGACACGGGCGTCTTTAAAGTTTATCTTCATTCTCTGTAAAAATCTGCAGCTGGTTTAAATTTTATTTGTGAACTAGATGTCATGTAGGAGCCATTAAAATGTGATGACGGGTGTATTCAGACTGCTTAACGTTTGTTGGTCTGGACTACTTAATTAGGTCCGAATTGAGTCCTGAACCCTTAGTTTGTCTGCATTCAGACTGCCGTCAACTGGACATTTCTCGACATTGTTGGGAAAACAGTGCAAGACGCGCTGTGTATCATGTTAAACATTGTTTCCTACTGTGTTTACATCCCATAATGCCCGGCTACAGTGACCGTGTGGTCCAGTTGTTCAACTCAGAGCTAGGAGCGGGTTCAAACTGAGGAATCTCAGACAGAACTGGAGCTCAGTCTGATTGGAAACAAGTCCACCTGGAAGACAGGTCAGAGAGCGGTTCCGGGTCTGAGATCAGCAACCGCTTGGGTGTGTTCAGACTGAAAATTACTTCAGGATCATCAGAGGAAACAAACTCTGGTTCCCGTTAAGCGAACCAAATAGGTCCAGTCTGAATGCACCCTTTCATTTTCCCTTAATCCATAACTGTCAAAGTGAAAGTAAAAAAAATAAACAGGGACGCAAACTTTAGCCTCGTCCAACATAAATACAAACAAGAAAAACATCAAAGTCACCAAAACTGGTATTTTCTAAATATAATCCTTACATCATCTGAGCAACTTCATTAGCAGCATCCTTAAAACACTGGACAGCTGGATGCTGAATAGTCTGCATTGTTATTATGGTGTGTGGGAACAACTGTTGCGATAAATCCATATTTGGAGTAAAGACTCCAGGTTTGTCCGTTAATGCAGATTTCTTTTATTTTGAAGTCAAAGGCTCTTCTTCTGTTTCCTTATTGGATCTTTTCAGAGAAAATAAACTTTCCAAATGTTTTTGCTGACTTTGGGGTTTTAGTTTAGTGCTCGGTGTTTTAAGAAAGTCGTGGATGTATTTTGGACATGTGACCGAGCGACTTGACATGCGTCCAGAATGAGTCGGATGTGGTAGAGAATTTTACAAAATAATGCTTCCTTTAAAATCAGATTATAAAATCAACTAGTGCTGTCAATCGATTGAAAAAAAAAAAAAAAAAAAAATCTGATTGATCACACTTTTGTGCATAGATATCGCTTTCCTTTCCGCTGCAGCGATGCTTTGTTGTGCTACCGTGACAACGGCCGCACCATCAATCAGAGAGTTTTTTTTGTGAGAAAGCAATCTAAACTGTAAAAATAACAAGAATAAAGTACTAAAAATGAATGGAATATTTCTTTTTTATGCAAGTGACCGTGGTATAAGTGTGTTAATGCCTTATGCAGTGTGTATTTTCAGAAATTGAGGTACAATGCTTTTTGATAATCTGATGATAAATTAAAAAAATGCAATTTCGAAAGTGTTTTCATTAGTTTCCTCTGCAAGAAAACTGGAAGACCTGAACCAAATCTGATAAGTTTGCTGAGCTCTTGTGAGGCTGCGATGAATGTTTTACGTCTTTGCTGTTGGACCAGCATTAAGGTATTTGACAGATAAATCAAACTTGCATTCATGGCCCAGTTACATCCAGTGATGTGTTTGACACCCCCAGGATGATTCAGTGTTTCCTGGTTTGACTGCTCCTCACCTCAGTTTGGTGTTGCAGTGCGAGCAGCGGAAGCACGAGCTGTGGTACACGTGCTGGTTGGCCACCAACCTCTCCAGAGGATAAACCGTCTTCTGACAGGACACGCAGGTCTCCCTCACCGGCGGGCGAAAGCCCTGCAGGCAGGAAAAATAAAAACGTCTGTCATTTGTGCACTGAAGAGAAGCTTTATTTTGAAGAGGTCTTCCCTGTGAGAGCTCACCTTGGGAGTCTTTGACTCCTTCTGACCTGATGATACAGGAGTTCCTGGACCAGATCCTGAGAAGAAAACCAAAAGATGAAGGAACGCAAATTGAACACTAGAGGGAGCCATTGCTCCAGCTTTTTTTTTGATAAAAAGAAAAGGAGAATCTGTTCATCAATTGAGGTTAATCTCATTCAACTTTCAGCTCATTTGAAGTTGTGGAAAATAAGGTAAAGTACCGTTACTCTCTGGAGTAAAAACTCTTCGGCTGACTGGTTCAGACTCTAGACTCTTATAAGGGAGTAAAGAGATGATGATCAGAACAAGCAGGAGGTGAAGAAGAAAGATGAAGTGATATAGATTTGAAGCTCACCGTGTCCAGAGAGCAGGGAGGAACGTTCTCCTTCTGCTTATCAAGCTGATCATTCTGAGAAGAGACAGGAAGTTCAGATACCAAACTCTTTGGTGTGCTGTGCCTGTCACGTCTGACCTCACACAACACAGATCATGTCAGAATTAAGAACTTCCATGTCAATGCTTCTGGGAAAATTAATTTCTCTTAAGAAGGTTTGATTAAATCCAGATGGTATTAAGGATGTTTGGTAAAACTCAAACAGGAGACCACAGGGCTGTGGTTCCGGACCAAACGATTCAAACTAGAAAAAGAACAAACTGCAAACACACTGGAGTGTGTGGTTTCAGATTACATTTCTCTGGGGAACGTTTTCAAACTGAAAAAGTTTTGCTTTCATTTCAGCCATTCATTTAAGCCAAAGAAGAAGCAAAAGCATCAGCGATCATTCTCACCTCAGCCTTTCCTGTATTCTCTCATTTTATGAGTTTAACTGACTTGCCATAGAAATACTCACAGCCACTTCCTGTTTGGAGATGGCAGCTTTGTAGAGGGCCATCCTGTCACGGAGAGGAGTGGACTCTGCAAGACTCCCGTCTGTTAAGTAGAGCAGACATGAAGCACACAGACTCAAACAGCAGAGCTCATCTTGCATTCACTTTACGAATTGAAAAAAGCAGTTTCAGTTCACTTTCAGTTCTACGTTTCTTCCATTTGACTGCTTTCTGAGAATGCTGTACATTTCTGCCTGACAGAACAAGTTCTAGACTCTGTTGCCGCACGCAGACTGCGCTACGGCAGGACCACGGTTCAGGGCCTGCATGCAGAGGCTGCAGAGAAGCTGGCGCTGCACTCTTCCTGCGCTCTCACCACATGTACGTCACCCTCTGAGCCTTTGACTTCTGGGAAGGATGTAATCCATCCAGAGGAAGGCAGGGTGACACCCGGGAGTGTGTGGAACATTGTTCATGAAATCAGGGGTCAATGCTGACCAGGAGGAGGATTCTAATGGTCTGAAACTGCAAGTTTGATGAAAAGACTTGGAAAAACTCAAATACTTCAAGATCTGAAGAGGATTTACTTTCAGAACACTAACAGAGATGCTGTACTTAAAAATCCATCAACCAAAAGTAGCTTACAGCAACAGAACCTAACAGACTATTTTAAAAACCATTGAACACTGATCAGGATCGTCATGTGTCTAATGTTGTAGAACACAACATGACTGTTGGCTGACTGTTGCAGAGTTTTGGACCTTCTCCTTTCACGAGCAAACAAGCTCTGCTGGGTTTGCTCCTCCCCACAACCACACTGTACTCTAAGGTCAGGGTGCAGAAACAACAAACAGAAGTTTAACTGAACCCTGAACTGTGTTAGACTACAGGGATCAAATCCATTAGCATCAGTCTGAAAGAACTGCAAACCAACAGGTCTTTTCATAAACCAACATATTAAAGGATTATATCATGCAAAAATCAGCTTTGAGCTGTTAAGTGTTTTATAATATTAATAATTGACATTAAGTATTTTGATCCAACCTGCCCCTCCTAATCCATGAAAACGAGCGAATCCTCACAATGTGACGTAGATGTGAGAACGGCCCCTTCCAGAAGAAGTCTGCAGGGCACCCCCCCCCCCCCCCAGGTAACACACACCCGCTTTTCCGTAAAGGTAGCTTTAATCGGCAAAACACTTCTATTTTGTTAGCATAATATGCAACTGGACTATTGATCAACTGCTCTGAAGTGTATATTGAAATATTGCAAATGTTCCAGTTGTGAGAAAATCTATTTGCCAGCAGAACAAATAAAGAAAGTGTTTTATAAACTAGAAGCAAGTCTCACTAAAACACGACCTGTTAGAAAACTGTGTCATTGTGAAATGGGAACATAAGGTAATTTGAATAACAGACAGATATTTATTAAGATTTAGAGTTCTAGCTTTGGGGGGTGGGGGTGCAGTGGTTAGCGCGCTTGCTTCACAGCGAGGAGGCTCCGGTTCAAGTCCGGGCCAGGACCTTTTCTGTATGGAGTTAGTAGTGCTCCCCTGCTCTGAGGGTTTTCTCTGAGGTCTCCAGATTCCTCCCACAGTCCAAAAGCATGCTTCAGAGGGTTAATTGGCTGCTGGCCATCTTGCTGAACAAACTTTTTTCTATTTTTGTAGAGAGAATCCTTCAGAAATCAGCTTGCTGTTCTCTTCCCTGTTAAAAATTGTAACTCCTGACTGGTGTAAATGTCAGGATATTAATGAACGTATGAAAAAAAGCTTTTTTCTTTAGCTATCTGTAGCTTCCAACTCTTAGTTTTTCTTACTATGTAATCAAGACAGCGTTTCATGAACAAACCTGCTAGTAGGTGGTCCATGTTGGCTGAGCTGCTGCTCGTCTGCTCTCTGGATGCCTGCAAAGAAACAAAGACCAGCAGATATTTACCAACCAAGAGGAGCAAAAAAAGAAAAGAAGAAACACATGCAGTCATCTGACTCTCACATGTTTCAGTCAGGTGAGCAAAGAGCCTGGAAGCTTCTCTGAGAGGGAGATCAAGAGGAAAGAGACAAGAGATTGCAGAGAAAACAGAGGTAAAATGGAGTGCGTGCATGTGTGTGTGCGTGCGTGTCTGTGTGCATGTGTGCCCAGTCCAAACCACCTTAATCCCCTTATGAGCTCAGAGAGAGACAGAGACAGACACCCCATCTGTGCAGAGCGGACAGCCACAACAGGAACCGCCCACTTTTCTGTTTAGACTTGAGTAAAAAAAACAACAACAAGTGAGCAGCATTGCTTCACGGGAATCTAAAAGACCCTCAGAACAGAGAGGGGCAGATCTCTACATGCACAGAGCAGCACCTGAAACCAGAACATTGAGCAACTGATGTCGGAGCCAACTTATGAGCCGGCAAAGCGCTCCAACAGAAAGCTGCTCACGCTGGCTTCACTCCAATGTTACGACTCAAACGGCTTCTTCTGCCACTTCAAGCATGGATTACTCAACAGGTGAGCCTGCGACGATGACGCTGCGTTCTCCGCCGCCAGTCTGCTTCACCAATTGACCTCTGAGAAGATCAATCCACATCATGGTGATTTCAGACTGACTTAAAGTCCTGACAGGGTCGTCTGCAGGGAGTCGGGGGACATGTGAAGAGGAAAGAAAATGAAACATGTCTGAACCACTAAGGTACATTCAGTTAAGTTTCTGCACGTCCGTCTCTGCAAGCCTCCCAAACAAAATATTTCTCTGAAATACACCAGAGTTGATATGAAACAGTAAATATTTATTGACCCTCATATAGAAGAAACAAACTCCCTGGCATGATTTAAACATTTGCTTTCATGCCTTTGTCAAATGTTTAAGAAACACTTTCGAAGCTTAAAAATAAAAACTTGAATAAGTGACTGACCAACACCTCTTTATCTTTTGAAATGACCGCGCATGAACCAACTCAACCTGGATTCCTGAGCTTTTGCAGAACAAAGTTTGATATTAAACCAACAGGGAACAAGAAGTGTTTGGACTCAGGATGTTTACGCTCACTGCACGCTTGGTCTCCACAATCCTCTACCAAACTTTGTTTTTCCATGCAAACTAAAGCTGACCAGGCAGTAACCTAGAAAAAACAACATGTTGCTCCTGCCAACAACCAAAAGCAATCTTCTACATCGTCTTGTGGAACAAGTTTTCAAAATTATGTAAATAAAAGACCAAACAACTAACGTTCACAGTAATGGATTGAGCACACTAGGATTTAAACAGACACTATATCAGGTGAGCCTCCATGTGCCAACAACTGCTATCAGTTTAAGGCCAGGTTTGGTCGTGATCTGACAGTTGCTATGGCAACCCCTTTTCTTTGTCTTTAATCAAATTAAAACCACAATCAAACTTCTAATGAAAGTTGAAGTTCCATTTTCTTCTTCCTCTAATGACTGAACCTTCTCATCTTCATGAAATGGACAAACTTTACAAAAGAGGAAAATATTACAGAGCCTGACTTCCTGTTTGGTTAATGGAGGACAGGAAGACAGAAGTGTGCGGTTTTCCAGCACTGAGCTCAAAGTTTGTCTTCACACATGCGACTGAAACACAGCAGCAGAGTTACATGACATTCTACCTTACACATAAAAAAGACCAGCAGCTGTCAGCATGAGGAAGATAGACCTACAGCTAGAAAACATCCACCTGAATGAACATGATATACAGATCTACAACTATCGGGAGTGCATGCACACGACTGTTCCATGACTAAATGCAGGCTATGAGAGAGATACTCAAGCAAACTGTTACGGTTATTTAAAGACGAGGGAAACTAAACTTTTTCCCTTTGATGATGCAGACAGTGAGGTTTCTCAGATTAAAACAGTTCAAGAGTTTGCAGCTATGAACCAAACTTACCACCGTCTGAGCAGGCGACTCGAGAGTCAAAAGGGCGATCTGAAAGTCGGGCGTGAATTAAACGTGAAGGTCACGATCATAAAACAGCAGAACAGATCACTGAGCAGGAAGACCAGGAAGGGTTTTAAACAAAAGCAGCACAAGAAGGGAGGATTCAGAGTGGATTATCCTCTAGAGAGATTGGAGGTGCAGCCCTGTGTTAAGGAGGGGGTCCCAGACCAGTTTATTTATAACGGGGAGGGGGTAAACATGTGGGGTAAATGTAAACAAGCCCCTGCATGCAGGCAGAGTCTCAGGAGTCTAGACAAAGACTCTGCTGTTGATCCTGATAGCAGTGAACCTCTTAGATATATGAACAGACCTGCCCCCAGACCCCCACCTCACACACACTCTTTTTACACCCTGATTTATCTAAACAAAGAACAGGGGGGAGAAGCATCAGTTTACAGCCTCTAAAGAAAACAAACATTGCTGGATTAAGACCCAGAGCTGCTGATGAAGTCTGTGAAGGCACTCCTGGACTGGGAGGTGTGAAGGCCCCCCCCTTCAGCAGCAGAGGAAAAGTCCTCATCCGGCAGGAAACAACGGGAAGGGTGAGCGAAGAAGTCGGAGCAGAAGACACACAAAAGCACAGAGGAGGACACAGAGAATCAAACGGAACCGATACCTCTCCTGAGGACGGGTGAGGAGACGGCCTGAGGATGAAGAGGCTGAGATGAAGCCAGCAGCGTTTCACAGCAGCAGGAACAGACTGAAAGAGGGCACGGGGACGTGGGGTAAGGCCCCCAGAGAGGGCTTCAGGAAAAAGGGAGGAGGGACGGCCTGGGAGGCAATAGGAGAGGCGACAGAGCAGGTGTTCAGTGTGTGTGGGGGTGTGGCTGGATGAAGGTGGGGGTGACTGGAGGCGGGGCAAAGCGTGCCCATATCACAGCTGAGAGGAGGCTTTTATTTTCAGTGTTGAGGTTCAGGGTGGATCTGGGATGGAGGGGGGCGGAGGAGCAGCAGCTGGTGTAGAGACTGAGGAGGGAGGGGGGAGGAGGAGGAACCGGGTCAATTAAATTCAGAGAGCCCCATGACTTCATGCACCCCGCCTCTCCAGCCCAAGCAGAGCAGAGGATGAAGCGGGGGCTGTTTAGATAAGGACGGGGGGAGACAGATGAGCAGACTAAGAGTCTGCAGCGTCATGAGCTGTAAGCCTGCGCTCAGACAGCAGAGCCTGCAGCCACAGAACCAAGCCAGAGACGGGTAACGAACACCAACACCACCCTTGAAGTACAAACGCCATCAATGCCTCAAAACCAGCAGAGGTAACCTCTACGCCCGGTAGGGATGCACAACGCTGGACTCCAAGACTACAAACACATAAGAACTTAAACTTGAACACTTGTTTTCATTTACTGAAGATTCAACAACACACAAAAAAAACCATCAAGTTCCGTTAAAAAAATGCATCAGCAAATTTCAAAAATAAGAAAGCCGTTTGGATCCAAATACAGTGGTCCTTTGCTAGATCATGCTTCACCTTTCAAAGTCTCACTGACAGAATCTTTCTGTGCTGTTTTGTAGGCTGCATCCTGATTGGATGTCGAACTTGTCAGTTGATCTCCTTTATAGAAGGCCTTCATTTTGCTAAATCTACACAAGTCTTCAATCATGATCAGTTCTTTGTTTTCATTCAATAATACTGGACTCATCTGAATTTTCTGAGTTTAAACAAGAGAGATAAGTGTAAAAATGTTAGTATCTGATAGTGTGTAGTGAGGGGTTTTACAGCCTTAAAACATCTGTAATCCGACTTCAAGGATTGCACTTGTCACAGGTGGATTTTAAATCGTAACCCTCGCGATGAACGAGGGACCGCTGTAATTGAAATGTGTTCTACTCAATGATTCAAGTTTACTTCCATTCACCAGAGTTAAAAATAAAAAAAAAAGCCTCTTTGGCAATTCAACCAAAGACTTCAAATCCAATCCAGTAGAATCTGGGTTTTGGGGCTCTGAATTGCTAAAGTCTGGATATCTATAAGCAGGAATAGTAAACAAGGCTTTATCATACAAGGATATTTACGTTTTCAGGAGATTAATGACCTTACTGGGTTGAGTTTTTACTGTAAGCTGTACCGCTTTCCTGCTGTTCTCTGAACCAGGCGGTTGTTCACTCTGCTGTTGGTTGTTTGGAGGTTTCTCATTTAACAGCTGTTTGCTGGGAACCTTCAGTGAAGGTGGAGCTGCAGGTAAGCTTCCATGGGCGTATAAAAGCAGAAAAGGAGGCAGCTAAACTGACTGGTGGTCACAACACAACCGAAATACAGAAGTAGGGTGCAGTCATGCTTATGGCATCATGGTTGAAGCACAGCGCAATTTTCATATTTGCCATCAGCACAGGACCTTCATCTCTGCCTGCAGGCTTTTTATGAGGCTACAAATGCGTACAAACCTGAGGGCTGCACTGTAACGAGTAGTACCTTTAAAGAGCCATCACCATCACTCAGCAAACGTCAGCTCTGCAGCATTAGCTGACTGCTGCACAGCTGACAGAGTTTGCAAACCATTATACAAAGCTAATGCAAACATCAAACGTGCAGCTCAGATAAAAACCTCAGATACTCACAGTGCATTGTCCATTCATGGACAAATTAAAGAATGAAACTGTGGAAATATTTGTAAAATTTCATATACACTAACTATTTAGCATTTGAATACGTTTATTAGAATGCAGAACCCCCAAAACCTATTTTTGAATTATTATTATTATCATTATTAATATTATATACAAATTTCACCTGGACTTATTAAAGTGGAACCATACAGACAAGAATTTAGTCCTACAATTCAGTTTAGCTTAAATGTTTCTACAACTTCACAAGTGACTCCAAGAGATGGTTGTGTTTCATTCTTCATCATAATCATTAAATATCCAGATCACCGTTGGTAAAGTCCAAAAACAGATGCTTTGTCATAAGTCAATTCCTTGTTGCTCATCAGCCATTGATTTACGTAACAACGCATTATGAAACAAACCAAGGTATTAAAGACTGTTTACTTTAGATAGACTGACTTAACACAGGAGTCAATCAGCTGGTTTGCGTTGACATAAAATCCCTGATTCTTATTGGATTTCTTGAGACCTCTGATTTCTCAATTACCACGTGAACAGGATAATCTGATGTTCATCTGAAAACAACAGTTATCCACCAAATTAAAACAACTCATCTTAGTGTAATTTTACGTATTTTAACAGATAAAAGAAAATTAGCTCCAATACTGTCAACACAACAATAAAGTAACAGGAAGCCATGAAGTTGCATCATTTTGTACGCATTTGGTTCTCTAAAATAAATCAGATAACAGACAACAATGTTGACCAGGACTTTCTGACAATATCATCTCCTTTACCTAATTTTTGTGCGGATATAAATGAGCTTTGTGAGAAATTCTTTTTTTTCTTCTTTTTAGGCCAGCCACCTGTGGTCATTTGAGGAACTGCGAGATCTGAAAATTCTTGATTTGCTTCAAACTCAAGAACAGAAGGTGGGGGCCTGAGTAAGCCATGAAATCCTCCATCCACATTTTATTGTTATTTTTGTTTGTCAGGAATGTGACCATTACTTTTCAAAAACAGGAAATACTTCAAAGACGAAACTGACATTTTTATGAAAAATAAATCTGATAGCATAGTGAAAAATATGAAGGAGAGAATGGTTCAGCCAGAAGACAAGAAGAGTTAAGTCTTTGATGCAGAAGTGAAGAGTATGAGAGGAGGATCACAGGCCAGACAGAGGGAGGGCTGGGTAGAGCATAGTGGACAACAGCGATGATTGATTAAGTGAAGGGGAGAAGGAGTGCTCGGATGGCCTCGGGGGAGATGGTTTGAGGAGCCTCCGAGTGCAGATCAGCTGTCTGCAGTCATGAGCCTGCAGCATTACATCATCTGCCCCATAAAGAGAAGCAGCGACCCCAGCTCTGGCTATACAGTGAAGGCTATTGTGAAAATCCTGCACAACGTGTCTGCATCCTATATTTCTATTAAAGGACTTCTTCTCTCCTTTGCAGAGAAGACAGCTATGCAACGGGAAATTAGACTCTGTGAAAAACATGAAAGACTAAGTCTGGTCCCTGCATTGCTCACTCATCTAACTTCTTAAAAGCCCACGCATGAGGTCAGCTGAGTGAAAGCAGCCGTTTCAGAGCAGCTTCATCCAGAGAAGCCCATTCAAGTCCAACATGAAATAGTCTACTGGCAGTGTTTTTACACTAAACTTCTAAATACGTTTCATTGATTGGAAAAGGAAAAATTAGGTTCCTTTAATTATATGAATTTCTAATAAATTCCTGTAAAAGTTTACAGAAAACATTTTAGTTATTGTAATGCCTATGGGTGCAAATATGCATCAAACCCACTAAGGTACCAGAATTATCTTAATCTAGAATCTGCTACAAAGCAAACACTTGAGGGATTTTTTTTCTTAGCAGAACTTAAATCCAGGAATCAAGGGGGAAAGCAGTAAGGTAATCATAAAAAGACTTTCCTATTTTTTTTTGGTGGGAGGATTATTTTTTCCGCTGTCATAGAAGCAACAGCAGCGTTTTCAACTTGTAAACATTAACAAAATGTTTGTAATAAACATTTCAAATTCCAGACTAAATGGCAGGAATGGAAAATTTGGGATAAGCACTCAAAAATTTGGCAGAAAGTAAGGTTATCACCAAATGGAATAGAACAGAATTACCTGCAAATAATTAGAAACAAGTTTCTGCAAGTTCTGCATTCTGCTTCCGTGTTTAAAAGGGTTTAGTTTGTGCTAAGTTTTACTTTTGCATGTTATCTTTTGCCTATTAAAATTATTTTAAAGTCTCACTTCAATCGTATTTTTAATCCTTTTTCAAATCTTACGCAGTGGTCTTAATTATGATTATGCAATTTTTAGGCAAAATTTTGAAAAAAAAATGTCTTTTTTTTAAGACCGTTTCTATGGAGCGGCAGTAGTTTGTTAGAAATTCACCTCTGAGGTGTGGGCGGGACCGTTTGGCGCTCAGTCTCAGAACTGCAATTGTGATCTTAATTTTCTTTTATTAATTTTCTCATGAGAAAATGCCACAAAAACATGTTGAAAGCAATAATCACCAAAGCGGGACTTTAAAATAGTGGAGAAGAGATGACTCTTGTTTCTGGTGCTTACACCAAAAGATCTTTAAAAAAGTAAATAACTTTAGGTTTCTGTGTGAAAACCTTGTGACGGCAGCATTTTCTCCAGACAAACAAATGGCCCTTGAGGGAACGCAGCATGTCTGCCAACATGTCACGCTTTAAGTGCGAGAGCATCACATTTGAAACGGCTTATAAGTAAATGCTTGACTGAAAGTGAAATTCCTCTGTGAATTAGCTTGAAGCAGGGTCAGTCAGGGTTGCAGACTGAGAGGATGCAGGAGTCAGCTGAGTGCATGTGTGTGCACAGATCACTGCGATGTGCAGTGAGGCTGCACCATGTGACTGTCAGCATGACAGCACTGCAGGGATCGAATCTGAGAACAAGCATAACTTTAGGGGGAAAAAAAGCAACTTTAGGTTGAGACTGATTCTGACTTTGGCCAAGTTTTCTTATTTGATATTGAGCTGATAAAGGAAATGATGTTAAACTGTTTTCTTGTGTTTCTGTAAGTTTTTCATACAAAACTGCAGGAAAAAAAATGCAGAATTGTTAGGACTTGCCTTGTCTGGGCTCTCTCCTCTCTCAAACATCAACTTCAGACTGTTGAGGGGAATACTGGGCTTCTCGATGTCAGATACTTCTGCCTCTGCCGGACCCTCCTGCTCCTCTGCATCCCTGCTGGGCTTTGCCTCCATCTGCTCTGCAGATTGGCTGCTGATGATCTCAGAGTAAACCTGGGTTTTAGGCTTGGTGTCTTTCTCCTGAGGCGGTGCAGTGGCGTTAGACATGTGGAGAGATGAGGAAGACGAAACTTTCCGGTGAGTTGATGAACTGTTGTGGTTCTGGGAAATGGCAGGATTGCAGGATGAACCCTGAGGCTGCTGCTCCCAGCGTTTCTTCAGTACACTCAGGTTTCCTGCGGATAGCGCAGACTGCCGAGCTTCCACACCCTGCAAAGAGCAACCAAACCTTTTCACATCATGAATACATTAATTTAAGATGAAGCTGCCACTCATTTATTAAGGCAAGTTGCATTGAAAGCTTAGACTCTCAGCTTTAATTCTCTGAACTCTTCAGAACACATGAGGAAACGGTGCAGAAATGAAACATCTCATAAAAATGTTCAGCCATCTAAACCAGAAGAACACTGCAGTTTTCACACAAGTCCCCAAACTTTAATTAAGTAATTTCTTCCTCTGCAAGGGTTGGTAGACTTAAAAAAGAAAAAAATCCTCAATAATAATGGTTCATCAAAAACAAAACATTTAAAAAGAGCAATTCAAGAACTTATCCTAGCTATAACTCAACCAAAAGGGGAACTGTTGAAAAAAGTAACCGTTTCAAAGTGAGGTATACATGAACACTTTGGTATTTCAAAGTATAGAATCTAAATTTGAACAACTCGAATGAAAGCTCCCCAATTAAAGCCTTTTTGCCACCATAACAAAATTAAAAATAAAAGTATGTTGCAGAAAGACAACTCCTTGAGAATTTTTTTTGAAAAATTATTCAAATAAATGCATACTCCACCTCTAAGTAGAATAGATGGAAATTAAATATAAAACAACATCAGCTGCAGTAATTCTTTTCCAAATCTTACCTACTATTTTTAAGCTAAAAATAAAATAAAGCACAACAAAATGCAACTAAACCGTTTCAAGTAAAACAGGAAAAAAAAAAAAATACTGTCTTTTCAGGAAAGTTTTACTAAAAAGGAAATCCAACCAATCCAGAGCTGTAAAACATAGTTCAGAGAGGATTTTGTTACAGCTTTCATTTAAAAATGGCAGGAATTAATTTAAATTTGATGAAGCCAGAAAGTGAAACTCATAATCAGGAGTTCTTCTCTTAGCATCTGGCTTCAGAGAAAATACCTGGACCTGATGAGACAAGATGTTCTGTCTATCCAGCGTCAGCCCTCCACACTCCAACAGGCATAAATGAAGAATGTGAAGAGATTGTGCGTAACTTCTGCATACTTCAGCCCATGCCCACACACTGTCAGAGCAAGTCATGGCACACACTCACACACACACAAACCACTGAAAACATTTTTCTGCTCATCTCTGCATTCTTGTGAACTATAATAAAGTGATAAACCACCAACAGTTTGATTTTCCTCTGCTGGGCCTCAGCAAAAAGGTAAGTTCTTTCACCGAATTTAGTTTAACATTCATGTTTTCTTTCTACTTCCTGTCCTCGGGTATTTCCTGTCAATCTTGGAGCTTTACAGAGCAACAGTCATGTCAATGTGCCTCTTCTCTTTTCACGTTTGTTACTTCTGCAGGGTACATGTGACATAAAATAGCCTGAACTTTTAAATGATCCTTTGCCATATTTCCATCTCTCATCCCACGCTGCATCTAAAGATGTAAATGATCTTGTGCACTGCTCACACTCGTTTGTTCTCTTTCCACAAGCTTTTGCATAAAAAAATAAATAAAAATCTCACTGTCCTCATTTCTCAGCGGCTCAAAGCGTGAGCGCAAAGGAGGAACTTAGGATGCACAAGTGAACAGTGATACAGCAGAACAGACCAGCCTGACCACTAACCACACAGAAACTGACTCACTACACCATCGCTCTGGGAGAGAAGTCAAGCTGCAAGAGCTGCTCTCAATCTGCTTTCAGTTCACTCAATAAATTCCATCAATGCTGGAATTTTGCCACCAGATTCTCAAACTGCTGAATGAAACTTCAGCTCGCAAAAATGAAGCACCAGACCTTCTGAAGTTACATGTTAGAGCTGCTGCGGCTTCACACAGCCCACAGAGCAACACAGGAAGAAGTCAAAGTGAAAGAAAGCAGCAACACAAACAGACAAAGAACTGCTCTGGATGACCATCCAGGAGCTGCTGAATGAGCGGCTAAACTTTTCTGTGAGAAACGTGCAGTTAAAAACCTGAGCGCCAGATGAGCCGAGCTGTCCCGCTGCCGTAAAGCGGTTGGGTAAATGAGCCGCGTCTCTGCTGGCCGGCGGAGGACGCCGCAAGCCGTCCCAGATGTGAGAGCCTTGAGAAGTAATCAGAAGGAAGCAGCATGAAGTCAGACACCCACCCCCTACAAAACAGAGGGAAGGAAGGAGTGAAGGGGGCGAGGAGCGAGGGGTGGGCAGGCAGAGAAAAATCAGAAACAGACAGTGAAGGATGGCGGGAGGGAAAATAAGTCCAGGAAATGAGAGAAAGGTAAAGCGAGATTGTTAGTAACTTGACGGGAGGGCTTTAAAAAAAAAAAACCCAGCGAGACTAAACCTGGCTAAAGAATAATCTTCTGATAAGCCTCCGAATGGTATCTATAGCTAATGTTTATTTTAAGGATTAGATTTAAGGTCAACACCTTCAAACTCAGAGACAAATCAAACAAAGCCTTCATTATTTTACAGAAATGAAGAATTTAAAGAATGAGGCGGGACTACAATGTCAAACTAACCCACCTTCAAATGATCAAAACTACCGTTTTTTAAAAGAATTTAAAAAAAATGCAACTTTTGTGGATGAACTACAGATTTGAGTCGACGTGTTGAGTGAATCTGGAAATATTTTTTTCCTGTGAAGGTCGTTGACATTGTGAAACAATGCGAGTGTCTCCACTGATTGATGATAAAGTTGTGTGTGTGAACAGAGACACTGCAGCCTGACCAACATCTCAAAATACACTTTGATGAGCGGCTGCGCTGCTGCACATCGTGGCCACAAGCGTCAGAAATAGAAAACTCTACAAAGTCAAGAATCGTCACCTTCTGGAACTTTTGCTTATTCAAACGTTTCTCTGTCGACAGTTTTTGCATCAAATCCTGAAAGAGAGCAGCAAAGAATCCCAGCTTCTCCAGCGATGAACTCCAAGCAAAAAAAAGGGGATGGAGGAAAACAAATGTTTAGCCTCATGGAATTTTTATTAGGAACAAAATAGTTAAACATCATCTTCAGCTAACAGCTCATAACGACTACCAACAGTTCCTCTACTAAACGTTAACTCGCACGCCCTTGACCTCCAAACCTGCACCTCAGACAAAACATGACATCACGTTCCCAGTACATTAAACACAATGTCTAAGCAGATCAGAACCACCATCCCCTTCCCCATCAATGTGTTGCTGCTAATTTCTAATGTTTTTAGTTTGTGGGCAACTGAGATCCTCACATAAAACCAACAGGCTCAGACTTTACTTGTGGTCACTTTTCAAACAGTTAGATCCTTGGCGCCTTTTTAGCCATTTCTCAAACCCCATTTATCCTGCTCGTTTCACTCCAATTCATCCATGGAACATTTTGAAACCTCTCCATGCTGGATGGAAATTAGTTCTAAAGCCAGAGGCCCATTCCGGATAAACCAAAAACTCTCCAATGCCTTCTTGGGTTCTCTACTGCAAACACCAGGAGATTCAATCCACCAGCAACAAACCAGACTTTCAGTTGCAATTCAAAGAAAACTTTCAGAATAAAACAATCCTCGAGTTCAAACAAATTCCCAGAAGTGTCATTGGGCAAGACACTGAACCCTCATTGCTCCTGGTGGTTATAGGTCAGTGCCAGTGTTTGGCAGAAGAATTGCCACCAGTGTGAATGCATGTGTGTATGGGTGAATGGCACTATGACTGGAAAGTGCTTTGGGTCTTCAAGGAGGTAATGAAGTGCTTTACAAGTGTACACCATTTATCATTTTAAGTTCAGACTTCTAAAGAAGTTCTCGTTGCAAACAATTGTTAGTTTTATTCCATTTGAAGACCTGCTTACCCTCCGCAACAGACATTTCCAAATCACACTGAACAAAAATTTTCAATGTGAACAAAGGATTTACTCTCATTATTGTACATGTTAAAGCATCGTTTTAACCTGTATGTCTGCAAACATTCAGTTTGAAGACATTAAATTTCCATACATTGGAAATGTAATCAACTTTCATCTCTTTCATTTATCGCACTTGTTTTTGGATTCATCTTCATTTTTATGATGCAAGCTTTGAATACACTGGGGCACAAAGGGTAACCACCGGTTCAAAAACTGTTCCTGCTGTCTTTGTGCACAACACTGCCAGGCTATTCATGCTACAGTTTACAATAGTGGATGTTTCTATTAGTAAAGCTACTGGAGGCTTAAAAACTTTTAGAACTTTTTCTGAACAATAACTTGGAGGAAAGTTCTACATTAATTAGGAAATTGAAAATCATTAACTTTGGTTTGTTTGATTTCTTGTCTCTTCTGAAGCATTCAGTAACAACCTAAACTGTAAATTGGTGATTTATAAACTAAATTCAGTTTAAGGGAAAACTTACTGCAGACTGTTTAGATTTAATGTTTGTTCACATTTCCTACAAACCAGCACTATTGATGCCAAACAATAAAACATAAAAATGGACAAAAGTGTATAAAACAGTTGCTTCAATAAAAAAAAAAAACATTTTATTGGTGCTATATTAAACTCTATAATTTGGGGAATATGTTTGCATTAAGATTTTACTACGGAAATGCACAAAAAAAACAGACATTACAGCAGGTGCAGACGTGCTCTGGCAGAACTGTAGGTCTGAAAGGGTTGATTAAAGCTTTTGACATGCTGTTGGTGCGTGAAAAGTTGGGAAATAGATTCTGAAGAAGATGAAAAGGCTTTTCAGGGTTCTACCTCAGGACATTTTCTGACTGCAGAGTTATTTCTATGAGTGCAGTTAAACAGTCCTGTTACATAAAGAATGAAACGTATCTCAAACTCTTTTCCCCAATTAGTAAAGCCTTTTATCTAATTTTGTCTTACTCTAAGTATTAGTTTGCATAGAATGTGTTTATAGGTAAAAACAAATATTAACAAACTGACCAGTGTGCAGTCCTTCTAAATGCACACACTGCCGATCAACAAAAATGCGCAGATAAATAAAAGAAAAGTGTCTGTCCTGGACAGTCTTCCTCATTTGAACTTTATTTTTATTAACTTTTACAGGCATGGTTTCAATTAATGACACAGCTGAAAGCCCTACAGAGGCCCTACCTTTACACCAATTGTTCTTTGCGTTTGTAAGGGTGCCCCCAAGTGGCAGCTATACGCCATAACATGTAGATCTAAACCCACACAGAAGCTCTTCAGATGAATCTACACCTTTAGCAGTGTGTTTTGAAGATTATTAAATGCATGCTTGGTGTTGTCTAAAGAGTGCAGTGCTTTTCCCAACCATTAGATGCTGCTTTATCTGGGTTTGGTAAGCTAAAACAGCATCTTATTCTAAGGCTGTAAGAACGCTTCTTCAATTCTGAAGGGTCAGTTGGCAAACACAAATGACACATTTGTTTTGATTCTACAAATCGATCACCATGGTCACCTGATCAAAAAGAGTTCAAATCATGGTCCTTGGTGATTCTCCCCACCACCACCATTTTCCTCCTTTCTCTCATGCTTTTGCTTGAGCACAACCCTCTCAGCTCTTAGTGAAACAAAAAGAATACTTTTTAGCCTGTCAATATATTCCAGATCGGTCGGATCAGGATAGCGAACATGACATTAGAAAAGTTCAAAAAGACAACTTGAGGAGAAATTGTTATTCAACATATTTATAACCTCAAGCTGTCAGAAAACACAGCATGTACTCTCCATGCATCTGCTAATACTAGTCACTGTAAACCTTTACTGTTGATATGAAATATGCTGCTCACCGTTTTCTTCCTCACTGCGCTGCCCTCCTCTGCTGCCATCTGATACCTGTGGAGAGAGAAGAATCAAAGAAGGAAAAATGAAGATCTAACCCGACTGCCTCGGTCCAACTGCACAGTGAAACAATACCGCACTTAAAATAATTAAGAAAAAAAGCATCTTTGTTATTACAATTATTTACTTGAAATTTAAAAAAGCTGATGAATTGTGTTTGCTTTCCAGACACATTCATTCTGCTTATATATGTAATAAAAAAAAACTTTAGAGAAAAATGCAGTATTTATACTCAATTGTTTACAGTCCTCCCAGCTTGATCTGTTTGTATTCATTTCCGCAGAATAAATACACTTAATGTACAGTAAAAAAATTCTAAAATCCCCCTGAAAACTCCTTGGATCTGTTGTGCAACAATGAAGACAATTATCAATAATGTGTTGCTCTTGTGACTGAAACTGTCTCAAGTATCAACACACTAACAAATGAGGGACATGTTTGTTGAAACATTTTTGTCAGCATTAGATTTCTGAGAGGCCATTCAGACCAAGATGTTCATGAAGAGGATTGTGATGTCTGCTTTTATACCTCTAAAGTGCAGCAAGGTTTTGTGCATTTTAATAAAAAAATTAAGAATCAAATAAAAACTTCCATTGGCATCTACTATCTAATCTAATTGTGGGTTTTCATAAATTAAATTTGAAAAGATGTGACCAAAATGTGAAACTTCAGAATCCACAAGGAAAAAAAAAAACTTCTGTTGATTTATTTAATGATTTTAGAAAAAGAAAAGATCAGAATTGATTCAAAGTTGATAGCAGGAAAATATTCTTTTTTTTTTGCACAAACACTAGAAACTCAAAGCCCTTTACTGAGTTCACTGCTGAACTTTACAAAGTGAGTTTTACATGCTGGTTTTTTGTAAATGTTGAACACTTTTGAAGCTGCTGAAACAGAAATTCTCCTGTACGGCATGAATAAAGGATTGTCATATTTTAGCTATTTTAACCTCAGTAAAAATGTCCTGGACACGCTGCTTTACACATGAACATCGTGTGAATAAGTACATTCAACAGAACAATAACCACAGATTTAGACAGTCTCACAATGTAATCTCAATCAAGATCGAACCTTAAACTGTTTTGGGATGTGTGTATGAAAACTGAAGTAGATTTCAAACATGAAATGAAGATTATTGCAGTTTTGGGCGTAAAATCCGGTTTTAGTCTGGAGCGACTGGTTTTTCTTCATACTTCAACAGTTTTATGGAGAAAAAGGAGACAAAGATGGAACTAAATAAAAAAATGTACAGGGCAAAGCCTGAATAACTACAGCAGAAATATAAAAAAAAAGGAACAAACAGCATTTACGGTCCTTTACTTCTCTGGCTTTGAAAGTCAGTTTAAACTTTACTTCAGACTCCACACTTTCTGCATTTGATCATTTAGTAACATGATTATCAGGTCATTCTACACTTTTCTTTTATCCAAACATTTCAGATGTAATCAACCACAACACAGTGAAAAGATTAAATGTTCTTCTCTGATCTACATCACACATTATGCAATAAATTTAATAAAGTTCTGATTAAAATAAAATGCTCTGAAGGATTGTGAAAACAACTGTCAGTAAAGTGGTTGGTTCACTGTTATTTTATGATTTTATCTACTCATTTGTCACTTTACCTGCAATGGAAGTCATTAAGACTCCATAAATGACTAAACGGGAAGATGATTACACTCATACTGAACAGCTTCCTATTCTGGGTGATATATCTGAGGACACCCAAAATGCAGCATGAATCCCACAGATCTCATTATACTGTCTTAAAAATCAATAGTTTAACTACTGAGCTAGAATGTCCCTTCAATTTGTAAGCTAAATGTCTGACAAAGCCTCAGTAATAATCAGAATGCTGTTTCTGAGCCGCTGAGGGGAACTATACCGACATCTAGTGGTCAGAGAGAAAAACTGCAAGAGAAGAGGAATCATCACAACTCTTTTCATTAAGAGGAAGCTCGACATCCGTACAGGAGAAACTTTATCAAAGCACACGACTGATCATCAGTGTAGTCTGTAAACCTATCCATAAATGGATCAGGTGGAGAAGTACAGCTTGCATTCCAACAGAAAAGAAAAAAAAACAAAACAGCAAAGTGCAGAGAAAAGGTTCGCTGAAACGCCCAAAAATTTGATGAAAAACAGAGTAGACAGCTGCATTAGAGCGGCTCCTGGTGAATTATTTAACACCTGGCCCGGGGCCAGATGAAGAGATAAAGACGGAGAAGAAGGGAACAACTCACTTGGAGAAACGTTCAGCAATGGCGTTGGTTTTGCCTCGAGTGGACACGATGGACAGCTCTTTAGCAGTGACCCTCAAAGACTGGGAAGCCCACTGATTGCGGCTGAAAGGAGCAACAGAGGCCATGCTTCCTGTTTGGATGATTTTTTTGGTCTTTCCAAGGACACAACTGATCTAAAAATGACAAAAAGAGAACATCTTCAGCCAAATGAAAAACTAAAAAGCAAAGTTTGTTTCAGTTCTGCATATACTCTTCCTGTGAACTAACTACGATCAGCAGCACTTTTTATGTGGGAAAGTCAACACAGAGCAGCCTCACATTAACCATCTGTTCCCTGTGGAGGACTCTGCATAGATCAGAAAGTGATACAGAAACTCTCCTTTCACATCATCTTAGCCTGCAGGGAGAAAACAAGTGGCTGCATGTAACAGCACCCCCCTCCACAAATTCACCTCACCTGCAAGTTATACTTTGTCTGGATGAGCTCAACAATGACACCAATGACAGGATTACCTTTGGGCACCATGTTACTCAGACAACAGATTAGGAGATAGTCTTTAAAGACCAACTTCAATGAAAACGGTGTTTTCAGCGTGCTCTTGTGGTATTTTTATGATGGAGAACATATATAAAAGAAAATGGAGTTTAAAATTGCATTTCTGAGAATTTGTTCATTCAAATCATTGTGAATCAGGAGCAGACGGAAAAAAAAAGCCGTTTAAGAAAAAAAAAAACAAGATTTGTGACGTGGAAAATATGCCGGGTGGTCCACAAGCTCCCTGCTCCGCCCCATTCTGATGCATTGACTTGTAGATGACTAGATCTATGTACGTTTTCCTCGTCTGAGCTGGTAATGTTGAATTGGGATTGTGAGGGGCTGTAAACTAACGGGAGAGGACGTAAAAAGAAAGGTGATGGGAAGTGGGGGCAGGCTTGCTCTACATCAACAGTCCAAGACAAATTTCTAATGAACTGCTGATGCTCTGCAGAAACAATGTCCTAGAAAACGCCACAAGTTTTTTGTTTTTATTTTGGCTAAAAATGGAACATTCATAATTAAAAGACCACTGGGAACACTTTGAAAATAGATCAAAAGATGATTGGAGTGGGACTTTAAAATGTGACATCATGAAAAATTATTGTTTTACTGTACAAAAAGCTTTTCTTCATTTATTAAAAAAATAAAACCACTTTCAATAGTTTTTATAAGAGTAAACATGACTAAAGAAGAATGGTTCTGATTTTTCTCAGCACTCTGACGCTTTAAATTTTAGGAGGAAAAAACAAAAAAGTTAGGTTTTTAAATGTCAACAAGGTTTTAAACATGGAGACGTCTCCAAAGAAAATGTAAAAAAATGTTTATTTAAAGAAGAGCAGGTAAAAGAAAAAACTGAGCGTAGGATTCTTCTGAAAGATTTGGGCAGGACAGATGAAGATAAACAAAGCAGCATGTAAAGCTCCTGCAATAAATGCAAACATTGAATTTGAGTGTGAACTCAACGGAAGATGGCTGACGGCAGCAAAACAGATCAAATATGAAATAAAGTTAAAGAATAAAAACAGGAGAGTTCACTCATGCTAGAGAGCCTCAAACTCTTTCCCATCTTAACATGCCTTCACGTCTCATTAAAGTAGAACTCTTTGGAGTTGTGCCATTGTAATAAAATAACCCACCTACCGGTGATTATCTCTACAGTTCCCCTTCTTGCTCCAGATATCTGTAAGAATGTTTCCCCTCAGCTGCTTCCAGCAGCTCTTTTGAAGCGACAGAAGTATGACGAGTTCCTCCAAAGCCCCTTCAGCCAATAGCAAAGCAGGACTCCTCTGCACCTGGCAGGTACAGGCTTTCACTCTGCAGCCGTCGGTTCAGGAGCTGCCCAAGGGCACTGTGACTCCAGCGAGGGGGAGGCTGGGAGACAGAGACGTGGGGGGGAAATCCCACGCTGGATTCCAGGAAGCAGACCGGCTCCGTGCCGCCCGCTTTCTCACAATGTTCAGACTCTACAGGATGTGAGTCATCAGCGACGCCAACTGAGTCCACTGAAAGCACAAAAAAGCAGAAGTGAGGTCACGAAAAGTTGGATTCACACATCAATTCCCATGTTTCTGAAAATGTGGACAGCTGCTAGAGCAGACAACCTCACTCTGGTCACACTCTACAACATTTCAGCTGCAAGGACTTAGTTATCAGGAGACATTTAAACAGTGATAACATCCAAACATCTGAACAGCAGCAGGCGTGTTTAGTGTTGGACATTCTTCAGGCAAACAGTCAAACACATGGAGAGAATCAAATCTTTTAGGTCATAGGTCAAGTGATTAATTCTGGATTTTTTAATTTATTTTTAATTGTTGAAGTCAACCTGTTCAAAATGAGCAGCCTGTTTTCTTATGGAACAGATCTTTTAAACAGATTTTCCAGAATCTTTGATCAATTTTAAAGAAACTGGAACACAGGCGATTAAGACACTTATTTTAACGTCGAGAATAAAATCAGGAAAATATTTGTGCTGCAACGTTACAAAAATAAACAAAAAACGACTAAAAGAGAAACTGAAAATGACTTCATGAACAGTTTGTAATTACATTTTCCACCACTGTCATTATCAGACAAAGAGAAACAATTTTTTATCAACATCAATGTTCTGAAGCTGAGAGTCTCTGAGGAAGAAAACTCCAGTTTCATGAGGGTTTTTCCAAGGAAAGGAATCAAAGAACAACAGTACTTTCAGTATGTATCAGAGTATCATTCCACACATGATTTCAGCTGCAAGGGACTCGTCTATCCTCAAAAATGTTTCAACAAAAATATTTGAAAAATTAAGGTTTCTTGCGAATTTCAAAGGGAAATTTTTCCTTTTTATTTTAATTTTAGTCTCATTAGCTAAAAGACATTTGACTATAAAGTTTTCTGATAGATAAAAATGTGATGCTGTCTGATTTGTTCAATTTCTCAAACAACGAGAAATTAAGGAAAAACTGCGAGTCCACTAATGAGGAATACATTCCAAGATTATAAAAAACCTCTTTTAAAGATCTCATTGAAACATTTGAGGATCTGGCTTCACTTTAGATGGTGAAAGGTCCCAATGTGACCTAAAGTCCTCGATGGGTTTGTTACTTTACAAACTGGAACACAGGAAAATTCCAATGTATATATTACAGAAACTTACCTAAAAGGTCAAACTTTTTTTTTTTTTTTTTTTTAAATTCCCAGACTCCATAAATGTAGATGGCTTCTCACTTGACACTGCAGAACAGAACATCGGAGACATCCACATGTTCATGACCTGAAGATTCTCAGAATGCAGAAGTCACCGACACTGAAGTCTTTCACAGCATGAATCCATGATGAGTGCATCCTCTGTACCCATTTCCTTTGAAGAACAGGGTTCACGGAAACCTAATGGTTCTGAAAAGTCCTCAATCACACAAGAATGTTCTGCCTCCTTTGATCACAGAAATGTTGAACCCGACATTGCCAGAAGACCTTCTAGGTTTCTGACTGACCCAGAATCACACTGATGGGAGTTCTCCACAAGCTGCTTCAGAAAACCAGAGAACTACATGTTCTAGCGACTATTTACTACGAGTCATAACTTCATAGCTGATTGTTCGCCAAGAACTTGAATTTTACCCATTTCGTTATACAAGAGACACGGCATTAAACAGTATGACAAGATCAACAGCCAATCAGGGCACAGGACAGTGTGGTGTTTAAAAAAAAAAAAAGAAGAAAAAGAAAAAATCAGCAACACAAAAGGACCGCGAAAGGTGAACTACAATATATTGAGGGAACACCATTTCCTAATTCGAGTTGTAAATCAGGAGCAGATGAAAAGTGAAAAATTCTGTTGGAAAAAGAGCTCATTTGTGAAGCGGGACACAAGTTCCCTGCTCCGCTCCACAACAGGGAGGGGAAGAGGGGCGGGGTTGCTCGCCCACAACTTAGAGGTGAATTCCTATTGAACTACTGCAGTTTTGCAGAACTGATGTCCTAAAAGGAATTTTTTTACATTTTGGCTAAAAAAAAAGAATAATCATTAAAGGACCACTGGGAGCTCTAAAAAAATAGATGAAAAGCTTATGGGACTTTAAGAAACAACAACGAGCAAAACTCAACTTTATTCATTCAGCCGTCCTGAAACACCTTTCTGTTCGGGATATAAGTGCACAGCACAGCGCTGCACCCCAACAACCCCACAGCTTCAGATTAAGTCTGCTTCGTTTCTGACCACACCTCAGGGAGATCCCATTTCTGGTTCAGACTCTGAATGTTTCCTGTTGTCCCACCAGTTCAGCAAGCACCCATCCTGCCTCAGTTTGCTCCTCCTGTTCCTTTCCCGTGTTCACATTTTTAATAAATCCCACTTCCTCTGTCATATTGAAACTGCCTAAAATGCTGCAGATGAGCAAACAAAGTTCAACTGAGCAGATGCTCTGTTCCTCTGCACGGTGAAATATGTATACATAAACACATGCAGTCAAAACGCTCTGTAACAGTTATTCATTTTTATTGAAAGAATTTAGTTTAGTCAAACTGATTTTTCCAGAGGCTGTGTATTTCATTAAGCTTTCAGAAGAAGAAAACTCTTTCCCAAAAGCAGATTAAAAATATGAATAAAAGGAGACCTGCCATCTCAAAGCTTTTGTATTTCTTCAGAGAACTGTAGAATCATCTGAAAAGCTACTGTAAGACAGTTTGGTAAATGTTCGATTTTACAGGAAATGGGGCGTAGGAGGATATTAGAGGAATGTGAGAAGAAACTGTCATTGCAATGAGCTGAAAGGGAACATTTTTTGGCAAAAAACAACAGCCATTCCAGCACCTCTTTTCACAGCTGGAAGACTCACTTTCAGAATGAGGAACAGCTGAACTATAACACTGCTGCACCGAAGGTTTGATTTACAATTTTTTCAATCAAATTGGTGTACGATAACCAAGAGAGTTCCTTTAACACACGTACCTGGAATTACAAGTAATTCAACAGCTGCGCCTTGTAGATTTTAATTTGTATAATTCTAATTTATCTGCAGATATCAGGACAATAATGTTCATTTGGACATCCAGATCCAAAAAAAAGCAAAAAAATAGATCTAACAAATGTCCTCTACAAAGTTGTAAGCAGATCTTTGTTTGCTGAAGCATTCAGACCATCAGATCAAGTTCTGCAGCTCCAGTGTCAGCTTTCACTGAAGACCAGCATGAGGCTTATGAGCATAAGGGATTCTGAAAATTGTGATCTGCTGTTACCAGTTTTTACCAGTTTTATTTACTTCTTTTTTTAATTGACAAGAAAAAAAAAAAGAAAAAAATTCGCTCAAAATGGGTGTGTTTTATAATATAGAAAAACAAATGTTTAAAGGGCTGTGTTTTCTTTATTCCGTAAAAAATGTGTCAAACAGAAGAACATGCCTGTCTTAGCTGGCTTTAGGCCCATTTCTAGGTTGCCCTTTCCTTTAAATTTTGGAGAGAGTGGTTTACCTACAGCTGAATTACGTCTTCGATAAGAACCATGACCTGGAGAGGTTCCAGCCCGGTTTTAAAACCCTACACACCACAGAGCATTTCTGGATTCTATACTTTAACTGCTCCACCGTTGTTTGGGGTTCCACAAAGCTCCATTTTAGAACCACTTTTATTCTCCTTGTACCTCCTTTCTCTGGGCTCCATCCTGAGAAAACAGTTTCATTTCACTGCTACACTGACAATAGTCAGATTCATCTACCAATAAAGATTTGGTCCGTTACACCACTACTGTCTTGTTTATAAGACATCAAAGACTGAATGGCCCTGAGCTTTTAACGTTTTAATGACAAAAAACCGAAGTGATGGCGTTTGGCCCTAGCAGCTCCTGTGACCCCTCCTCAGTGGAGTTGGGTGTCTTGTCTCCACATGTCAAACAGTCTGTGTCAAACCTGGGTTTTAAAGTGGACAGTGATTTTAAACTTCACTGTCAAATCAGCTCAGTGGTAAAGCCCAGCTTCTTTTATTTGACGCAGTTGGTGAAGATCAAACCCTTTTTATCAAAATGTCATTTTGAGACAGTAATCCATGCTTTCCATTACATCTCGGCTGAATTACTGTATCTCTCTTTATTTTGGAGCCAGTCGTCCCTCTCTCGTCTCCAACTGGTCCAGAACTGCTTGGGTTCTGGTCGGAGCGCGTAAAAGAGGACCACATCACCCACATCCTGGCTACCCTTCACTGGCCGCCTGTGAATTTTAGAGTTCATTTGAAGATTATTTTATTTGGTTTTTAATCTTTAAACAGTTGTGCACCATCGGACCTCTCTGAGCTTCTCTGTCCTGACACTCCAACCCGGTGCCTCAGGTCTGCTGATCAGCTTCTCCTGGAGTTACCAAGGTCCGAAAGGAAGCTCAGAGGGGAACGAGCGTTTTCAGTTGGTGCACTGAAGCTGTGGAAAGCATTTCCACTGAGCATTCTGCAGGCATCCTCACTGTCAATGTTTTAGAAAAAAATTCTTAAAACCCATTTTGAATCGCCAGGCCTTTAACACAGCATGAGACTATGCTCTGCTGGTGTGTTTTACTGTTTTACTTTGCTTTAATGTCACTGATTTATGCTTTTATCTTTAAATGTTTTAATACTTAACTGTTGTTTTTAAATTACGTTTTAATGTTCAGCGTCTTGGTTAACTGAGGTCATTTTAAAGGCGTCTTATAAATTAATAAAGCTTAAACATAGTTCTTGGAGAAAAGAAAAAAAAATCAACTTTATATCAAATTCCCATTGGTTTTGTGCTGCAGTGATTTTAATTAAAGTGTCTAACACATCAGTAAAAAAAACAAAAAAAAAAAAACAAACAGGAAACCGTTTTTAGAATTAGGAACCATGCGCCAAAGTATCCTTCAAAATAAAATGTCCACTTCTGTTGTGTTAGTGTTTCTAAATACCAGGATCATGCCTGGAACATCACATGCACATGAAGATTCCCAAACATTACTAATTAAAACATTACTAACGCAAATGAAACTTTTTTTACATTCAGAAGTATTCACTTTTATGTGCTGCATCTCTCTTTTAAACAGATTAAGAACTTCATGCATTGAATGAATACACATTTACAAATAACTCCACCCACCATAAAAAAACAAAAGAAACCTTTCAACAGGCGTCAATTTGTCAGCAACAGAGTTTTAAACCTGAATTAAATAAAGATCTATGTACAACAGTTACAGATATGTTGGAAACAATCAGCATTTCTGTATTGAAGGAAGCAGAACTCCTCGTCACATCCAGAACTCAGTTTGCTTCTTTTGACAATTTAAACTTCTCTTTAGTTCTGATGTTCAGATATTAAACATACTCAGACCCGAAATTTAATCCATGACAGCCCATGGTGACGTCCGTGTAAAAAAGTATTCTGTATTCTCTTTGAAAAGGAGCTATTTGAACCGTAAAGCGGACAGAAAATACTCCTGACCTTTTCCAGGATACTAGTCTAAAAGTTTTAAAAGTATGCAGTCTGGAGCCTTGTTCCTATTGACAAAACAACGCGTTCTAACCTACGTTAGTCATGAAAATCCTGTGGAAAACACAAGAATTGCTCATGACTGTAAACCGTGAGTTAGCTCTGATGTGACAGATTGTTCTTTCACCTGATTAAGCCTGACTCAGGTGAGTCCTGTCTCAACATGACGTCATTACACTTTTTTTCCTCCTGTCGTGGCATGAGTCTCATCGTCTTAAGACCTTTGTGTTTTGCTATGTTTTGTTTCTTATAACTTTTTGGTAACACTTACCGAGACTTTGCGGATCGTTCCTCTGGCAGCTGGCGGTTCGTGTCAACTCAAACCACACGTGCAGCGGTATTAATTAACCTGATCTCTCAGCAATTAACGGAAACAAATCACTCCGCCACGACAGGATCTATTTAAAGTCAGTCAAAACCAGCTTATACCCGGTAAAGCTCATACTTATATTCCCATATATACACAGGTGTGTGATATTCATTTGCCACGATTAAACAATAATGAATGATAACGTTTTTCATGCTTTTAGTTCCAGTAGAAAATGGTGATGCAATGTTTTTACTTAACCACTAGATGGCAAAAGTGAGCTCTGTTTTTTAAGCAAGAAAATAAGTGGATGGATGGATGGATGGATGGATGGATGGATGGATGGATGGATGGATAGATAGATAGATAGATAGATAGATAGATAGATAGATAGATAGATTTATTTCTGCCTTCATTTCTTCCTTCATTCATCTCGTCTAGATAGATAGATAGATAGATAGATAGATAGATAGATAGATAGATAGATAGATAGATAGATAGATAGATAGATAGATAGATTAAAAAAAAAAGCTGTGTCATCATGCAATGGCAACCCACTGACACACTTCCTTTATTCCCCATTTTTACTCTTCAACTGTGCTTATGCTGTATACTAACATGCTCTATATTTAACCTGTTTGGTCCCTAGGGACTCATGTAAACACACGCATGTTTTGGCTCAAGGGAGGGACAGTTTGCAGCACATCTCATTCATTACATTCACCAGGACAATTACTAGATCTCCTGTGGGTGATTATCTCCCGGTAGTTTTGCATTTTAAGGTGTTCTGACAAGTCCAGAACTGTAGCAATGACGCTCAGTTGCACACTTTTAAAAAGTCAGGTTAAGTTTTAGGGACCGAGACAAAAAGTTTGCCAGCTCCACTCACTATTAGATTACAATGGAGCCGCCTCTCTGTTGCTAGCTGGCTCTGGTGACCTTTCTTCTGCCACCAATCCCACTGAGGTCAGTTTAAAACATCATTTTAAATTTCCAGCCAGACAGGCTGTGCTAATGATACATTCATTCATTCATTTTCCAAGCCGCAAGGACATCATTGACTCCAAAAGGAGATGAGGTCATTCCATCTAAGATAATTAAGCAAATGAGTAAACATTTCTCTAGAACTGGAAAAGCACTGGAACCCCAATGAATTAACAGAGTCACCAGAAAAAGAGTGCTTTGGCTCCTTTGTATGTGAGTTTTGAGCGTTTGTGCTAAGAGACTGACATTTTGTCAGTTTCTCTTTCATGCAAAATACTTTTAATCTTGAAAGACAAGATTGATTAAAGTTTTCTCAGTCAAATTAAGCAGAGGAGAGGCTGGGAAGTTTGTATTCCTCTGATAAAAGCTGAAACGCTCGTTAATCAACTTTCATTCATTCATTTTCCAATCCGCTTTATCCCTTTCGGGGTCACGGGGTTGCCAGAGCCTAACCCGGCTACTCATAGGCGAAGGCAGGGTACACCCCTGGACTGGTCACCAGTCTGTCGCAGGGGCCACAATCACACACCCATGCACACCTAGGGACAATTTTGAGTAACCAATTAACCTGTGAAGCATGTTTTTGGACGGTGGGAGGAAGCCAGAGTACCCGTAGAAAACCCACGCATGCATGGAGAGAACATGCAAACTCCACACAGAAAGGTCCCCCAGCCAGGACTTGAACCGGGAACCTTCTTGCTGTGAGGCAGGAGCTCTAACCACTGCGCCACCGTGCAGCCCCTAATGATACATTTAAATTCAATTATGGGTAGATGCTGAATTTTTTATGACATTCAGTTGCTACAGAATAGATGACCTTTACTTTCAATGTTGTGGCTTCACTTCTCTGCCTTGCTGGAATTTTTACAGCCTGGAATGTGACTGAACCTGCTCACACTTCTGCTGTAGTTACCAAGGCACACAGTTTGGGTGCTGCATGTAAATCTGCATCATTCTTCACTGCATGGCAGTTGATCATTTTCAGCAGATCTTCATCAGGTTTTTTTCACATAAAAGAAGAACTATTTAGTTCTAATGTGGTTTGATTTTGTGTGTTTTTGGAGGATTATTAAAGCCTATATGTATCTTCTCTTGCAAACTCAACCTCTTTCTTGGAGACCTTTAACCAGGCTTCAAAGTCACTGACATGACTGTTAGTATGTAGAGTATGTGTTGTATGTTTCTGCCCCGGGATGTCCTTTAACTCACAAATAACAAGAGGTCATGCAAGACTCTGGGATCACCTTTCTGCTGTGTTAACATTGTAAAATAAACTCTCTGTACCAGCAGGGTGCAAAAAGCTCTGACATTCAATGGTTTGTGTAATTTTTCTATTTTAAATCATTTTTATTATTCCAATGTGTAAAAAAAAATCAACTGAAAGAAAGATTTCTCTCCTTTGATTCCCTGTAAAAAGCCAGATTCCTTCTCTTCCTGTTAAGAATGTGATGTTTTTATTGCATGACACTTCCAACTCTTCCAGCTATTTTAGTTTTTTTTTTACCTTGTTATGCAATAGTTATTGCTGTCTCTCTGTGCATTTCTCACCTGGTTAGTCACTACCTCTCTGAACTAGAGCTTCTCTCCATCCTCTACTACAGAATAACACCCTCAAACTCAATCATTGTGCAATTTTGCATGTCTGTTGCAACCTGTGTAATTAAATTGTTTTTCTTATCACATGCGCCACTAAAACTGGGCTTCAGTGAATCTGTTACACTTTAAAAAGCAAATGTAGTTTCCTTTGGAACAACACACTTTAGGTTTATTCTATGCAGCACTTCCAGCAAAAACATCAGAAGGTCATTCCATCCTCGCTGACCCCTGACCTCAACTCTATGCCCATAAAAGAGCAGAATGTTGTGAACATATGAAGACACAGAGGAAAGCAACACACCCAGGTCAATGCTTACACTTGAAGGTCAAAACAGTTTTCACACCAATGACCCACTTTCATGGATAGATCCCTGCAGCTCCACCCCTGCTGTTATTGGAGGGAAAACATGGGTGGATTCTGCACATGCTTCACATGGTTTCAATTTAAAGGAGTTTCTTCTGTTTTTTTATAGCTTGGAAGCATGTTTGGAACAGGCTTTCCCATTGTTTGATCTGCAGCAGATTGACATATCTCTGTTTAACACAGAATCCTTTGTGTCTGTTTTGCATGAAGTCTTTGTGGTTATAGTTGCAGATTCTCAGATCACATACAGTACTTCTCCTTTTGGTAGCTGCTTTTAGAGCTCGACTTTACTGACTTTGTGTTATTGTCCAGTCACTCACTTGTGCCCATAAGAGCCTATATAGAAGGGAGAGAAAAGAAAACTTTGTGTTTAAGGAGTCTGCTTGATCTGCATCTATAAAAAAGGTTTGCAGAGTGGATCAAATACTTGACTTTTCCAGCTGTTAGATTTTATTTTTACTTGGCCCAGAATTAGGACAAGGAAGAACTTCAGAATTGATCAAATCAAATGGATCTTGACCTGTTATCTATTAAAACAGTTGCTTGGAATTTTGTTAAACTATAATAATCCTTGATTTTGTGCAGTTTAAATGACTAGCAATGTGAAAACTGTTGCCTTGGTTTTGAAATGGAAATTCCATCCGTCTTTTGAACCCACTGAATCCCTTTCTGGGTCATGGGGTTGCTGGAGCCTATCCCAGCTTCTGTTGGGCAAAGGCGGGGCACATCCAGGACAGGTTGCCAGTCTGTCACAGAGAAACACAACCACAAACGCATTCACACCAAGGCATTATATTAGAATCTCCAGTCGACCTATGAAGCATGTTCTTGGACTGTGGGAGGAAGCTGAAGTGCCCGAAGAAAACCCACACATTCATCTAGAGAACATGCAAACTCCACACAGAAAGAACCAAGCTGGGATTCAAACCAAGGCCTTCTCACTGTGAGGCCACAGCGATAACCACTGCACCACTGTGCAGCCCCTTGAAATGGATATTGGGCAAAAAAAAAAGGAATAAATCAAATTAATTTGAGAACTGCTCAATCAAACTGATGCTGCAGTTTGTCAATGATGTCTGCCTCTATTTGACTGTTGTCCCAGATTCTGGATTTTTCTGTCCATGTTTAAGTCAACAGTGAACTAACACCAATTTAGACATGGTACTGACCCAACTGCATCAAAATGTTTTTTTCCATTGAAATCTGAAATGACAAAAGTAGCCAAAGAAACAGAATTTTGACACACCAATGTAAGGAGCAACATGTAAAATCCTTTGATTAAAGAGTTTCCTAATAATTAAACGTCAATGTTTAATTCTCCCCCGTCCTTTGGATCAAGATGAAACCATCAAGTTTCAGGTTTGGAGCTGTAATTCTACTCTGTGACAGTGGTGACCCGTCCAGAATGTTCCCAGCTGCGGTTTGGTTCTGCAGGTCAGAAGAAAGAAGGTCAGTTGCTAGTTTGTGCTGCCATTAACAATGCTAAACCATAATCACCTCATAATAAAAAAGCAACATTATCATCCTGGTATGCAAAAAACAAATCATCATACCGGTATGCACGTCTGAGCAAAAAGCCAAATTAACGAAATGTTTAATTTTGTGCATGTAGTTTTTTGAGTTCTGTGCATTGTTCCCTTTACTTTATGTTAGTTGTGAAGCATTTGTGTTTTGCATGCACTTTTCAATTCATTGTTTTATGCTATTTCTCTTCTTCAAAAACTATGCACGCTGTCATTTTGCTTTAGTGCTGCGCTCCAGGAGATCATGGACATGGAGTTTTTGTCTCCTTTCTTGAATTTATCAGTCAAATATGTCCATCTATCTATCCATCATCCCTGTCTTTGGGGAAGGAGGGAGCAGGTGTCTCTGCAAGGATATCTGACACTGCCTTCTTCCTGGCCACCTCTTCCAGCTCCTCTGGGTGTTTCCTGGCCTTCACCATCACTGCAGCCTGAAGTAGAAGCAAACCACTGTCAGAACAAGGTCAAGTGACACAAGAGAGCAGCTGACAGCAGCATCCACACACACCAGCGAGGGCTGCACAGAGCCGCTCGCTGTGACCTTCAGCAGGAGGCGTGTGCTCACCAACATTAAACACGTCGCCGCAAGCTGTGGGTTTTCTCTGTGTAAACTCCACCCTGCCTGTTTATTGCTTTAAGGGTGCACATTCTTGCTGTTCGTCCATCCCTGGCACATCTTCATGCATCAAAAGCAAAATCTGTCTTAACAACCTCTGATGTTGTCTCTTGACTTCATCGGCATCTGTTTAATTTTTTGGTCTTTTATGATCCAGCTTGTTGGACAATAAATAAATGCTTTATTTTTGAAAGTCAACCAAAGTTTAAAACAACCTCTGGTGACGACATGTCAAACACCAGTTGGTTGACCTTCTGTATGTCTTTCAAAGTCCAGTTTTTTATTTGTTTTGGTCAGATTTTCCACTCTTTCTCACCTCATTTGAAGTTCTTCACTCATTTTCTTGTGTCATTTTTAGGTGCAGTGTTTGTCATGTTTAAGTTTAGTAAAGTTTTAATCTCTGCCAACAAGAGTCCTTCACAGCTGCCTTTTCCTGTCAAGGTGGGAAATTCTGTGGTGATCAAATCCACACCGGAGAACCTGCAAAAACATAAAGTCTAAAAATAGGAAAAGAGAGCTAATCTTAAGAAGGAAATCACAAGAAAGTAGTCAAATTATCTGTCCATGCAGCAATTCATTTTTACTTAGGAAATTATAAGAAATCCTTTTACTCACATCATTGTAATTCATTTGTAAATCTACATTTTTGTTTCCAAAACAATGACAGTTAATGCCAGTCTAACTTGTTAGCATTTATTGAACTTTAAAATAAAATCCTTAAAACTGACCAAAAATCACAGTGCAATTTTCCTTTTTTCTAGATCCCAGCTCTTAGTCAGACATGTGCTGATTTTGAGAAAAGCTTGGAAAGTTGTAGAGCAAAGAGAAGTTAAAGCAACTTCAAACCTAAAATATCTTGAATGTTTAAAACAAACCTTTGCAAGTATCAAATAGTTGACAGTGCAGGCTATACTTTGTGGACATTTAAAAAAATGCAAGAAATGAAATTTGTTCAAGCTGTTCATGCTGTTCCCCAGTGAACGATTCTGGCACATACAGCACACAGCTTGAGTTCAGAGATCATAGTGGAGGGCGTGAAACGGGCAGTGACGACATGTCTCTATTGAGAATTGAACAAAACGCAACCCATCTCTACATCAATAAGCTGCAAAGCAGCATACAACTGGCACCTCAATGGCATAAAGTCTTACCAGCCAAAAAAAAGACTTCAAGCAAACATTGCATCATTCAGAGGGTAAAGTGTTGAAAGTTCAGACAATGTTTTATCTTGAGCAGTATTTCTGCAAAGATAGGAGAAAAGACATTGGGAAAGGTGAACAAACTGAGGTAAAACTGGAGTCAAAGTAACTGGGCTAAAGGTGCTAGGACAGGTAAAAGTGTTCATAACTCAGAAGCCAAATAAGCCACACAGTTCAATGGCACAGTGGGTGAAGTAAACAAATCAATGGAGTCCTGGAATGGCCCTAACAGTTCCTGACAGTACTCTTTGTGCACCTTGTGCTGGGGCCCCACAAAAACTGACAGAGTAAAAGTATTCTTCATTGATAAGCTTTTTACGCATCCAAAAGGTGAAGCAAACTAACCTTTCAATGCTTTGAGCAGCAGTCTATGGCTTATCACCTGGCTGTTTTCTTTCAATTCGATGGTGCAAGCTTTACACTTTTCAAAAGCATGGAGGTCACATTTATTTGAAAATTTGGTTTATTTTTTTCTTCAATTTACTGGGAAAATAAACTTTAAACAGAAAAATACGAATCTAAGCAGCATAAGAGTAGAACAGAGCAGAGACATTAATCTAATCAAAGTATATTTATAAAAAGCGCTTTACATTTAAAAGCAAAATAAAATCAAAAACTCAATAAAAACCCAACCCACCCTTTACCCTCTCCCCCCCTCAACACATAATAAAACATACTGTACAACCCATGACCCCAAACACAATGAGGAGGCTACTTATAAAATAACTTCTAAAAGAAACTTAAGGCTCGGTTCTGCTGTAAGGAAACGATATTTGGGAATCTATTCATGCCAGGAGCAGCTCAGCCACAGGAACATCGTCACAGTGCCCACCCAGACCGGGACAGCAACGATGTCCACTCTGGAGTTGTGAGGCTGCAATGTAGAACTCCAGCCGCCCCAGCAAGGGCGACAACTGCAGCAACGACCCCAGACCAAGGCAGCAAGTCCTGGAACAAAAGATCCCCACAGGAAACAGGGTTAAAATCATAAAATACAAAAATGAAATACTTAAAATGAATTTAAAAACATAAAATAGAACATAAGATTCAAAGCATACAATAACAAACATAAAATTAAATGAAATAAATAAAATTATATATATTAAAACAAAGAATAGATAAGCAGATAAGATCAACTAAAAGCTCAATTAAAAAGGTGGGTCTTGAGCCTCTTCTTAAAAACCTCTACAGTCTCTGCGGCCCTGAGGCTCACCGGCAGGCTGTTCCACAGGTGAGGACCATAATGACAGAACAAAGCCTCACCAAAGGTTTTGGTCCTCACCGTAGGAACAACTAAAAGGCCAGCACCGGAGGACCTCAGGGTCCGCGAGGGTTCGTACTTTAAAAATGGACCATTTAAATAAGAAGGCCCAAGACCATTAAACATTTATAAACCATTAAAAGAATCTTAAAATCAATCCTGAAACGCACAGGGAGCCAATGCAGCGATTTCAAAATGGGTGTAATGACTTTTGGGGTAAACCAGAGAGCAGGGCATTACAAAAATCTAACCTACTAAAAATTAAAGCACGCATCAACATCTCTGTGCTGGCAAGAGAGAGGAATGGGCGGACTCTGGAAATGTTTTAAAGATGAATCAAGCTCACTCTCAGCTGCAGTAACCCTTAGCAAAAAAGTAGTTCACTTGAAGTTTATTTTATTAAGTATACTTGAGTATAGCATGTAAACTTCAGACCAGTGTTTCCCAACCCTCAGCGAACACTTTCCTGAATTTTTTCAATACAACCCTGCTCAAACACACATGCCTTTGATGACTTCTGCAAAGCCTGATGATGAGCTGAATCGGGTGTGGACAAGCAGGACAACATGGAAAATATGCAGGAAATGGGAAACACTGCTTTAGACCACTTACGTGTAGTGTAGGAAGTATGTTAACTGAATACTTGTTCAGATTAAATTGGAACATTTTAAGTTTACAGTATAAAAAAGTGACCTTCGAGTATACTGCCTTACTTTAGGTATAGATTAAGTATACTAATACATGTGAATAGACTGCTTAGTCTAGAATTAACATTTTTAACTTACTTTGAGTAAAATAATTTACAGATGTTTTCTTTAGTCTGCTTTAAAGATGAGCACACAGAAAGAAAAACAAATAATAATAATCGAAAAATAAGATTAATAAATTGAAAAAAAAATGACAAAAGTTTTTATGCATCGTTTTTTTTTTCTAGTAATTCCGTCTGCACAATACTGTGGCAATAACACGGTCATCTATGAGCAGATCTGTTGGGAATCTGGCACACACCACTGTGTCAGATTCCTTCTATAGGAGCTGAAGCGTGGGTTAGTTTTTTGCTCACAATGAAGGACGCAAACATGTAGGTGCAGTCACAATGCACAGTTTGCTGAAGAAAAACTTTTCCATCTGTTGAGGTAGACTTCCTGTATCTCACGAAGTCCAGCTGAACTCTGGGATCTTTGAAATTTTGACTGCAGGTCAGTTTTGACCGCACACAGAGTCATACTAATGTCGTAGCGGGTTTATTTCTGGATTTTGTTTATTGTGGAATCAAAGGTTATCTGAAAGAGCAATATTGTCTGATATTACAGTTTATAATGTGCAATGTGCAATGTGCAATGTGCATAAAAGAAGGCAGGCTAAGCAGCAACCAGGATCTAGCCTTTGATCTTTAATCTTATCTGTTTGTTGCCACCACTAAAGGATGTGAGGTGACACATTAAAGAATTGTGTTGTATATCAGTAATGTTTATGGCCTCAGTTTGTGCAGCTAACTCCATCTATAAAGAGACTGCTCTGGCTGTGTCTAAATGACTGAGATCCTTTCATGTGAGGAAAATAGCTTATGAAAGCAGGAGACCCAAAATATCCATCAGATCTTCATCCCAAATCAACATTCAGGCCTCTAACTTGTTTTCAAAGATCCAAAAAACACACCGTTAGGTTTCCTGTCCTGTGTCTGCCTTCTATTGTTTCTGGGTGAATACCTTAATCTGAGGTAAATCAGAAAACACTTTATCTTAACTTTCCTGTGAGTTTATGAGGAAGGTGATCAGAGATACAAATAGAAATAAAAAATTAATGAAAATGTGTTAGACTTCACTTGGACAGTGAAAATTAAAACCTGATGTAATCCTCTTTAAATAAAATAAAAAGAGAATCAATAATTGGTTAGCAGTTTTTATTCAGAGTCTATTTTCTATGCCTCATTTTTAACTAACAGTTCCTTTCTTTCCCTACTCATTAGCAAAAAAACAGAGACATTTCTATGAATGGTCCAATTAGAAGCTGTCACATTGCAGGGACATCCTGAAAAGCTGTCAGCTGGAAACGTTTGGCTGAAGATGTGACTGGCCTTGGTAATTAAAATCCAAAGCACGTTTTACAGGTTTAACTGGCTCAGGTGGCTGCTGAGGGCCAGTTTCTTTTCACTGAGAGCATTTAAGGACAGTCTTGCAGGAGCATGTCCTGCTACAACTGTTTGTTTGATTTATAAACATGTGACGTCTGCTTGCAGGGGAGGAGACCTGTAAAATGCAAATCCAAAGTAACTGAAATTTCATGATCAGCTTCCTTTTTGTTGGAAAGAAATGTTTTCTTCCATAGCTATCTGATTTTGTACATTTTAAGAGGACAAAATTTTACTGTTTCAATAGTTGTTTTTGTAAGCTTCCTTCTTAGTGTTTTAATCAAGCTGACTAATTCCATACCCAAATTTAATGCAAACTAGAAATAACCAAATTTTGCAGTTCCACAAAAGACCACTGAAGGCAGGCTGCAGAAAAAAAAATGATTTCAAAATTGAAAAAGTCTGATTTTACAACCAAAATTAACATATTTACAGTCAGGTGTCAAGCATTGTTTTGATGTATATTGCTTTATTTTTGATGCATGACGCTGTCTACCCCTCCATGAACTGCCACCTTAACGTGGTGGATGAGTTTGAGAGCTCGAGTGATCTCAGGAACTATACTGTCTGGGGCTGCAGCCCCTGGTAGGGTCTCTCATGGCAAACAGGTCCTGGGTGACAAGCCAGACAAAGAGCGGTTCAGAACCCTTTTATGAGAACCTCAATTACAGGTCCAGTTACGTCGCCCAGATTGGCATTACCGGGGCCCCACCCTGGAGCCGGGCCTGGGGTTGGGGCTCGCAGGCGAATGCCTGGTGGCCAGGGTTCCTCTCACAGGCCCTGGTTGGGCCAAGCCCAAAGGAATGACATGGGATCACTCTCCATTGGGCCCACCACCTGCGGAAGGGCTCAGAAGGGGCCAGTGCAATGTGGTTTGGGTGGCAGTTGAAGGCGAGTGCTTCGGCAGCCCAAACCTCAGTCATGGGATTTGGCTTTTGGGATGTGAAATATCACCTCTCTGGGAGGGAAGGAGCCTGAGCTTGTGCGAGAGGCAGAGAGGTACCGGCTAGATATAGTTGGGCTCACCTCCACACACAGCCTGTTGGACTCTGGCAGTGCTGCCCTTTATCACCAGTTCTGTTCATTATGGACAGAATTTCAAGGCACAGCCAAGGGCGAAGGGGTTCTGATTTGGGAACCATAGAATTTCACCTCTGCTCTTTGCAGACAATGTTGTCCTGTTGGCTTCATTGAGCCAGGACCTCCAGCATGCATTAGAACAGTTTGCAGCAGAGAATGAAGCGGCTGGGATGAGAGTCAGCACCGCTAAGTCTGAGACCATGGTGGTCGACTGGAGAAAAGTAGCCCTTCCCCAGGTGGAGGAGTTTAAGTATCTTGGAGGTCAACAGGTGGATTGGTGCGGAGTCCACTGTTATGCAGTCACTATACCGGTTCATTGTGGTGAACAGAGAGCTAAGCCAGAAAGCAAATCTCTCAATTTACCGGTCGATCTTCGCTCCAATCCTCACCTATGGTCATGAGCTCTGGGTCATGACCAAAAGAACGAGGTTCTAAGGTCCCAAGCGGCAGAAATGAGCTTTCTGTGTAGGGTGGCCTGGCGCTCCCTGAGAGACAGGGTGACAAACTCGGTGCTACGTCCCAATTCCCCCCATTTGGTGGCCCAAAAAAAGACGCAACATAAAATGAGACCCCATCTCCCCCCAATCTCAAAAACCAGCACACTTAAAGCAGGTTAAAGGATTTATTTTAGCTGAAACTCAAGAACTAGAGCATTTGCTTCGGAGTGGAGCAAGGTCAAAATAACAAACAAAACTGGCCTACCTAAAAATAACCCAAATCTTACCTAACTAAAAAAAATAAACCAAAAAACATTAACTTACCTCATTAACATAACAAAAACAAGAGAAAACATGATTCAAACTAAAAGGCAGTCCACTCCTACAACTCTAAGCTCCACAATTTCCATCTACGATTGGATGGATGGATGGATGGTTGGATGGATGGATGGATGGTTGGATGGATGGATGGATGGATGGATGGATGGATGGATGGATGGATGGTTGGACACTGTCTCTGTTAGGGTGAGGGTTTTTAAAAATCCACCATTTTGCTTTCTTAAAACTTAAGCATCAAAGGGCATGGCTTTTATTTAACCTAAAAGTTAACCTACTTGAGCATATTAGGAATGTTTTTGATATGAGTGAAGCAAATTCTAAACAGTGTATCTTCGTGTTTCCTTTTTGCTTAAGGTTCCTGCAGAATCCTATGGATGATTTAACAGATTGTCTGTCCTGGCATATATGACAATGTTTTTTCTGTTCAGGTTTATCAGGAATGGAAAATTCTTAAAATTGAAATTATTTTTATACAAATTTGTTCCTCTCTACGGTTGCCTAATTGTAAAGTTGGGAACTTATTGTATGTAGGTCTTTAATAAAGTACAGGTATGATAATGATCTAAACTGATTTGGACTTTTTACATTTTGAATGTTTTGAAATTATTAGGATCACCATGAGAGTAAACCCTATTTTTGACTTGTTTTTTGGTTACATTGCATTCTTTGTGCCACACCCTAAACGACCTTAGTTTTGAATGGGCATTTTACGGTTAAACTGAACTTGATTGAACGTCAGAGAAGATGCCTGATGCACAAGAAACAAGATAATATGAGATAAAAATCCACTGTGGCTCTAAAAAAGGCACAGAATCAAAATGAGAAGCTTTAGGCAAAGGTTTGTGTCTTCTTTAGTCCCAAAGACAACCCACTGTAACCAAACGTTTTGTTTTCTATAGGGGATTATGTTTTAAACTTAAGTTAAACAATAAAAGACCCCTTAACTTAAACATAAATTTAATAGATGGGCATACAGGAAACTGCTTTATGTGTGTCTGTCTTGCTGTTCATGTGCTTGATTGGTGTTGACGATAAATAAATTACAATGTTGTCTCTTAACTGAGATAAATTATCAAAGTCAAAAAAGAAAAAAATATATATTTGAACCACAAAATAACCAAAACTGTCCCTGCAACACAAATATTTTTTGCAGCGCAGTATAAAAAGTCAACTGTACACTTTGAGCAAACTCCCAGATACATTTAAATAAAATGTCGAACATTTGCAATTAAAAAAAGTTTATGCTGTATGTTATCCATTAGTTTCCTTGTTAAATTACTCATGTTGCAATAAAAGGGAAACAACTATGTTTCCAGCTGCTGTAATGTTTTTATATCTCTGTACAACACAATATCCTTCGTCCCTTTCTAAATGCTGAAACATCCACCCTGAAAGGTCAGGAAGGTGGAGGACACTTTTTTCAACACTAAATATTTTGCAGTGTTTTTGTCAAAATTGGGAATGTTGATACATTACACTTTAGATCTTCGTCCCAGAAGCTAATTAAAACTGCACTGTTAATAGAAAGAACCAGTCCAAAGTGTTGTGTAAACAATATTAGCCAGTAGTTCTAAGAAAAGTGTAAATTAAAGATCCTGCACTGATTTCTGAATTTTAATAAGGGATGAAAAGGAGTATGAATGAACTCCATGCAAAATAAGTTTATGACATGAAATGATGTTGTGGTTTGCAGGCTAACAGCAAAAAGCCACTGGTTTGAATCCCGTTAGGTTCCATTCTGAGTGGAGTGTTTATGTTTTCGTCAAGCATTAAGTGAGTTTTTCTCTAGGAACGTGGCTTCCTTCCACACTCCAGAAACATGTTTCATAGGTGGATCGGTCACTTCCTTTAGAAGTGTTTCCGCATCCACTGGACAAAGCAGGAATAGAAGATGAATGAATGGATATCCACAAATATCCAAGCACATATTTTTATTTTAATTATTTTTGGAAACTAGCATAAAGCCACAATGCAGCATTTTAAAAAATTATTCATAAAAAATGCATTGCCTTCCTCATATTAGATATGACCCTACCTAGGAGCAAGTATTGATAGATAATTTTGTACACACTTCTCATGTGAAGCTGATAGATCCATAAATAAAAATAACACTAAAATTGCAAAGCACATACAATATACGTGACATCTAATAAAATGTAACACATTAAAGTGAAACTTTTTGAATAAAGGAAAACCAGGTTAAACCAGTTCAAACAAGCTTTATGCTGAGTCATTTCATCTCATGGATTTCTATGCACCCAGGATTCTTACCTCGATGCCTTCTGTTACATAAAGGAAAGCGGCTGTGCTTTTCTAGGTACACAGTTCATTTTTACTATCACTATTTTTCACTATGTGTTTGACATTTTTTCCTCTTCTATGTTTAAGCTGTTGCCTAAAAGTAAGACAGATGACTGATTAAATTAAGTGCCGCGTCATCACCATCGCTACGTGCAGTTCCGACTGTGCCCCGCCTCCTTTCCGCACGTGCCTGTACTCAGAGCGGCAGCTTCAAGTTGTCTTATGCGCATGCGCGAGAAAGGCTTTATCATACCTTCATCACCATCCAGGAGTTTTTCCTTTGGTTTTTCCTTGGTGGTACCCGGAGGAGCCACATGCTGTTGGACCAGCGTGTCCCCGAGAACAACGAAGCCGCGTGCGGGTCTGTAGCTCTTTACCACCGGGCCTTCACCGGACACAGACACACGCGGTGAGTGAACGCGGGCTAATATGCCCAAATTGGCGGCACACTGAAAGGAACGGCTGCTTGCGTCACTAAAACTGATGTTGTGGCTTTAAATCAGTCCAGTTTTTCCCTTCCTAATTAGCCTCTTCGCGTGGGGCCACCTCTTATCCCCTCTGCGGCCGATGCTGGTAATAAATCCGTTTACTACGAGGCGGCACACATGATTGTATCAAGCGGCTTTGATTCGACGTGTTTTCGTTCACCGTGGCGTGATGCTGGCCGGCGCTATTTTTGCATCCACACGTGAAGTCTGTTACTCCGCCGGTCGTAATGCCGGGCGGTCCAGCGTCCGGAGCTCCGCTGCGAGTTCCACCACAGAACTACAGAGTGAGAGGAACGACACGGATGTCTTTTTATGGACACCAAGCTGCATTGTTGTTGCATAAGTGCTTATAAAAACCTAAAGACAGGATTATCCTCAGTTTATACAGTGTGTTTCCTCAACAACTAAATGAATACTCAAACTAATTTTAAATGATCAAATGTTATTAGAGCCTCTGTCTTTATTTGATTTCCTTGTGATCCTGTGATTTACTATTAGGCTCTACACCCTTAAATTTTCCTATAAAACATGTTGAGTACTAGTGTCACCTTAAATGTCCTTTGGCACACACTCTCTTCATTCAGTAGTTCTGGGGTACCACTCAGCCAAGCTGACTTGGGCCAAACCACAAATACAAGCAGTCTGGACTGGGACTCTGGAGTCCAGACTCTGATTTCTCCCTCAGTGCAGCTTTGCATTGGACCGTGGTCTAACATGTTATCTAGTTCACTGCACTCCGCTACACATGCCAACTCTGGGAGGCCAGAGCTTCATGGAAGGATTGCATGACGGCCACACGCGCTGAGCAGTCTCTATTTTCCCAATACGAATAGAGCTGCCAGTTTATTTATAGGTGTGTAACCAGATGTACTGTCTTATTGTGGATCCAAATGTGTGTTGACAACTTTTTCCATTCACTGGTGGGGATGACTACTTCATTGCTGTCCTTTAAGGTTATGATTCCTGTGGTGCCATCCCCTGAACTCTGACCTTCCTAAATATCAAACCTTTCCAGGAACTGGCACCACTGCTTGAATTAAGTTTCTAAAGACAGATTGTAGCCCAATACATGCTCCAACATTACTAAAGGTACCTAAGGGTATAGCTTTAAGTTTTGACAGTCATGTGCAGCAGTTCAAAAGAAGTAAACCCAAGTTCTCAATGATATCCATGTCTTCCATGCATTGTAAAAGAGACGGTCAAGACTTCCATGTAGCAATGGGCTACAGTATCTTCTCCCACATGCGTCTGGAGCTTGTTTCATGGACGCATTTTGGGACATCAAATTTAACGCGTTAGCAGAGGCAGGGAGTAAGAGTTTGTAGTGCGAATCACGTTTGGTGTGAATGCAACATTATTCTGGACTTGACTGAGTTGTTCAGTCATTGTACTTTTCCCCCAAAAGTGTGACTTAATAAATGCATTTTTTAAATTTATTAAATAAGTTTTTTTCCCCCTTTTTATGCAAATATAAATATCAGAGCTTTGTACTTTCACATCACATTCAATAAACTTTTTGTTTTCTAATTTCAGACTATTGTCCTGCACATTTAGTACTGTACTGAATAACCATTAAGTATTCTTTTGTTGAAGCTCAGAACAGGACTAAATCCCAAATGCATCAAGCTGTCGCGATTACCAACTTGTAACATCACCACCCCATTTTGCAAGGACAGAAGTTTGATTTTATTACACGAAACAAAGAATTAAACTTGAGGGCATCATGGTTTTTTTTCTTTGTCGTATTTTGTGTTAGAAGTTGATTAACGAGGCTGCACGGTGGCGCAGTGGTTAGTGCTCCTGCCTCACAGCAAGAAGGTTCCCGGTTCAAGTCCTGGCTTGGGGACCTTTCTGTGTGGGTTTTCTCCGGGTACTCTGGCTTCCTCCCACCGTCCAAAAACATGCTTCACAGGTTAATTGGTTACTCTAAATTGTCCCTAGGTGTGCATGTGAGTGTGTATGGGTGTGTGATTGTGGCCCCTGCAACGGACTGGCGACCAGTCCAGGGGTGTACCCTGCCTTCGCCCATGAGTAGCCGGGTTAGGCTCCGGCAACCCCGTGACCCCGAAAGGGATAAAGCGGATTGGAAAATGAATGAATGAAAGTTGATTAACGAGCGTTTCAGCTTTTATCAGAGGAATACAAACTTCCCAGCCTCTCCTCTGCTTAATTTGACTGAGAAAACTTTAATCAATCTTGTCTTTCAAGATTAAAAGTATTTTGCATGAAAGAGAAACTGACAAAATGTCAGTCTCTTAGCACAAACACTCAAACTCACATACAAAGGAGCCAAAGCACTCTTTTTCTGGTGACTCTGTTAATCCATTGGGGTTCCAGTGCTTTACTCTAGAGAAATGTTTACTCATTTGCTTAATTATCTTAGATGGAATAACCTCATCTCCTTTTGGAGTCAATGATGTCCTTTTGGATGTCGGTGAAACTTTGATCCTGTCGGTTATAGTGCTTTCATAAGAAATCTTTGTGTTCTCATGCATGCAAAGATACTTTCTTTAAAAACTTTTTTGCAGTGAATAATGGAATGCCTACTTCCTTTTAAATTACTGATGCATGCCCATATTTCACATGACTAACAACCATCATAGGCTTGTAAGCTGCTATTTGCATTGATTTGACCTAAATAAAGTAATCGGCTGTCTACTGCCAGAATTTACTTAAGGATCACGAGTTGTTTATGACTGCAGGAAAAACCAAATGTGTTAAGTTTAAAAATCAGTTACTTGGTCAACCCCTCCCCACATGTTATATCACTTTCTTTTTTTTTTTTTTATTGTGATTTTGTCTGTGTGTCTTCATTGAAAGCCATTCACTTGTGCTCAAACGTACAAGTTGCCTCAGTCAAATGATTAGGGTCCCATGGAGACTGTGTCTTGGTCTCTTAAATGTTTGCTCCTCTGGACTGTGTTTAGTCTGTAAAATTGGCAGTGTAGAGAACTCTTGAATGGGTCGCCCTGGTTTACTGGCACAGACGTGCAGATGCTCAATTACAGTTCTCCACTGAGGATTGTAACCTCAGGGGAAATGGTCGCATAAATCCAGTCGTGTGAGACCCACTGCATTCTTTCCACTTAGCTTTTGCCACAAATGCGTTAGCTAATTAATTTATAGAATCCTGTTGTTAATTTAAGCTATGATATGTAGCCATTAGTTTGTTTCCGGAGACATTCTAGTTCGTTGAGTTTATGGTTTAATGATTGATAGATATACTGTTGACTTGGTAAAACTGCAGTCTTTTTAGTACTTCTAAAATTCCAAATCCAAAAATAGTAAAAAATAAAATGGTTGTGGGGGGAAAGAAGCATCATTTATCAAGTCTGTCCAGACTGCATCGGGTGCAGAGGGAGGGTTCAGCTGTAGAATGAGAGGTCCTCAGAGGTTTGCAGCTCTTACTGCTACCAGTGGTTGCCATGAGTTTCTGCATATTTCATAGAAGCACTTCATCTGGGATAAACCTACTGAAAGGTTAAGGTGGACATTTGTTGTTGTCCTGATATGTAGCCAGACATTTTTGGGTTGTTAGAAAAATTCAACCCAGCAACCTTTAACAGTCATTTGTTGCATCAAGTCGGTCTTTGTTCAGTTGCAATACCTTTTACTGAACTAAATTATACTGCTTGCTGTTCAAACTGATTCATTTTTTAATACATTTTGATATTAATACATTTTCCTTGAAACGTTGAATTAGAGAATAATTTTGGAAATACAGAATTTGTGTTAATTGTATAGTTAAACACAGGACAGACTTTTGACAAATAAAAATGTTTATCTACAATATTCTGAACTGAACACACATTAAATATAGAGCATGTATATTGATAATGGCATAATGCTATTAGAAAACATTAACAGTACAACATTTAAAAAACCAAAAATGTAATTTGACAGCACCACAAACATATTAAAAAATAATGAAGGTAGTAATCAAATATTAGTCACTAGTGAAAAAAGTAAGCAAAAGCAACACTGTAATAAATATAAACAACACAACAAAAAATCCTACCATTGGTGCAAATATGTTGCTCTATAATGACAAAGCAGGGAATGGAGGGGCAAGGTGTGAGCAGCATGGAGAGAGGAGCGCTGTTTACACAGAAAAGGTTGCCAGATTGGGCAGTTTCCTCCACATATTGGGCAGGTATTCACTCAAATTGGGCTGTTTTGTTTGTTTTTGTTTTGTTTTTACACTGCAGACAGAAGCTGCGTGAACTCCACAAGTAAATTCAAGTTTTTTACAGCTTTTTTCTGTACTGATCTCATCACGCGAATATCAATACTTCACTTTGATATCACTACCATCGATACTCAGATTGATACGTCCACCCCTAATATTCTGGCCATTGACTATATATGAGAACAGTACTAAGTGACCCCCCCACCCCCCTCCCCCCTTCTCTGTTGCGTTCCAAATGGAAAGTATCTGCTGGCTCCAAGAAGCCAAAGTCCAATAGACTATGAGAAATAAACAGCTACTCAGTCAGTATATTTGTCAAAAACAACAGATTGTTGCTCTGCTACTTAAACATGTTCTTGCTAATCCTAATCTTTTTTTGGTACTTGTTTAGTAGTTCAGGTCATAAACTGATCAATGAGATACCTCAATAAAGCATGTGGTCTCACTTTGAATGTTCAAAACGTTTGACAGTTTCCTCTGAGCCTGCTTTCAGGTGGTAGGGATGTGGACACTCAACGAGCTCACTCCTGATTCAGGAGAGTGGTTGCTACAGAAACGGTGACTCAGGCCGACTTGGATCAATCACTGCTTGATGTCATCTTGCCCCAATATGGCGGTATCCCATATCGCAAAAAAACCTGGCAACTTCATTTTTGAATTGACTTCATTTTGTTGGAGCTGGAAGTAAGCAGTGTTCCATTGGTGGTGTCTCATTCACTTGGTCCAGTACTCATACATAATATTTATAGCTTTATTTGTTATAAGAATGGAGGCAATTAAGCTTTTGTTAATCCCTGTGAATCATTTATTTAAAAAATAGTTTTACTGGTTCAGGTACGTGATCATCCAGTCTTAAACTTTTCATCCCTTGCTTGCATAGCCTTTTTGGCTACTGCCTGTTTGGTTTAACACTCTTCGCTCTTATTGGAGTGTTTATTGTTGAAATGTGAAAACAGACTAAACTGGTTTTGTTCCAGTCTACACTTGGCTTTTGTGTCTTGGTAGCAAAACTTACTGTATCACTGTCTGGTGCAGCTGTTTAAGTTTATAGCTGAGCCGTCCTTGGTGAGGTAGAAACGGGCATCAGCGTCTCTCCCTGAAGTCATCACATTCCTGTTCAACACAGGAAGTTGGAGTTTGACCAGAAGATAGCTGTTCTGGAACTGCTTCTAAAAGTCCAGAGGATCCACTGGTCAATTATTTCAGTTTTGGTTTTCCCGTAGACAGTATATAGAAAGAATTGGAATGATAATCTCCTCCCCCTTCGTGTTTGAAATAGGAAGTACCCGCTGGTCCCAGAAAGCCAAAATCCCATAGACTTCTATTGAGAAATATAACTATTTCTCAGTCATCATGTTTGCCAGAATAACCATTCTTACTCTTTTTAACATGTTCTTGCTAAACCCATTTTTTTCATGATATATTTTTTCTATCACAAGTTATAAACTGACCAACAGATGCCTCTGTAAAAGCATGTGGTGCCCACTGGCCTTCTCCACCATCGTTCGAAACGTTTGACAGATTCTCTCAAGCCTGCTTTCAGTGGAAGGGGTGTGGCTTACTAAAAAGCTCACCCCTGATTAGCTAGAGTGAAGGCCATAGAAATGTTGAGTCAGACTGACCCAGACCAATCACGGCTTACTAACGTTGTCTATTTCTAAAATGGCGAAGTCCGTAAAGCAGAAAATGGCGAACAAATTGACTTAATTTCATTTCAACCAGAGGTAAGGCATTTTTTATGGGCAACGTCACCTCAATTTTTATTTTTTGTCTATCTCTATGTATGTCAATGGGTTTTCCCTTAAACTATTGCTGAAGTAGCTAAAGTTAGGTGGGTTTTGGTCTGCACTCGGCATTGCATAAGCAGCATATCTGTGAGGTCATAGACCAGATGGGACCAGTCACTGTAAGCAACTTGAGAGGACCCCCAAACCTCTGCCAGGTTTACTCTGGTCCCTTTATGACCTTTCAGTGCGTAAATGAAACTGCCAGATAAACTGCATTGAAGGCCACGGTTGTTGTCTGTTATTCTGACAGTGATGTGCGACGTAATTGCCTCACCCTCCAAAATTGCAACGGGTACATTTAAATTTTCTTATTGTGACATCAAAGTTGAGTGCCCTCCTGGTGCTGCCAGGCCAGACTTGGCCCTTGTGAGCCTTTGCTGAGTAAATACTCAGTGATACGCTTGGCCAATATCAGTGTGATTTGAAGAGACAAAGCAGCACAATGTACAACCTGATAAGGCCAGATGGAGCCGCAAAGTTTCAGGGAGAACTGTGACCTGCAACTCCTAATTTCTGGAGAGATTTTTGTTGTTTTGTTACACTGGGTATGTTTACATGTGAATATCTATAACGGTTAAAGAAGTATGAATATCTGTAACTATTGTTTTCTTTTTCATGTACCAACTGTACGTAATTTAAATTTGGGATTCTCTCCTTTCTGCCAGAGGGGTGGACTCATTTTATTCCAGTAGGTCTGTAGTTGTCCTTGATGTGACTTTTCCATTTGAGGAGTTGCAACATGTGGTCATTGTGCAATTGCTTTTTTTAGTTTGCAGACACTCTAACCTTTTGATAAACACATAAGGTGAAATGTTCCATGTGGTGGCACTCTGCAAAGCCAAGCAGGAGCTAGATGAGGCTTTCTATTTTTTTGTTTTTAGACGTCTGAATGTTTTTGTTTTATTCATGTAGCAGCACAAACTTTCTTGACATATTTATTAGTTTTTAAAGTCTTTAAAAAGGTTTGAAGCAAAAATGTCAGAATAGAAATTGCTTCTTTTTTCTTCTGCGTTGCGTCCTATAGTGCAGTCTATGATTGCTCTTAAAGCTACGTTTTGTAAACTAGGTTTGCATTAGTTTCAAAATCTTGGTATCTTTTCAATAAAACAGTTGAGTTGAATGTGACATGAAATGTGTTTCTGTCCAGGGGAGTGTTTTTGCTAATATCCAAAGCCTACAGGCAGGTGAATCTGTTTCAAATAATTTCAACAAACGTTCAAACTGAAATCACTGTGCTTGCAGCAAAATCCAGAATCCAAATTAGATTTTGTTATGATGGAGCTCAGTTAAAAAAAAATGTTGTTAGTGTTTCCTTCCTAATATCTGGTGGGAAGTGTTTGTAGGCACAACCGTAGACTAAAACTCGTCACAAAGCATAAGGATGTGTGAAGTAGCATGGGACTAATTACTATTCTGAATAGTTATACCAAATTTTTTTGGTTTTTCTTTTCCTTTTAACCAAAGTTTAAGATTGCACCTGTTGCTTCATTTCTTTGGAGGTTTTAGTTTGTTTTAGCAGATAGGAAATAAAAAGGGAAGTGAAAGCCATTGCTTATATAAACGGCTGACTTCCGCTTCAACTCTGACTTCAGCTGACTGAACTAGTTAGTGTGTCAGGCGGACGTTGTAATGATTTGTTCAACATGGCTGTTTACAACCAGTTTGGAGTTAAGTGCTGCATATGGGAGCTCAACTTTGACTGTTTATTAATTTCCTCAAGGTGAGCCAACTCTTTAGCAGGACTTTATGTAGATAAGGTTCCTTTTAAATTTCTGTTTATAAACACTCTTAAAGCGCCAGGTTCCCATGTTCAGTGGTTTCATTTATAGCTGCCCTCACATCAAATGTAAACAGCAGAATTATTTGCATCCTAAATGGTTTGGTTATGTGTGACTTTCAAATAAATGTTCCATCGATAAACTGAACAAGTTTGCTTGTTCATATCAACAAATCCAGAGTTGGCTGTTGCCATTTGACAGGGCGACATTTATGCTATTTAATACACTTGTTTGGTAGACCGCAATTTTTTTTCCCTCTTCATCTTTTAACTTTTGTATGTCCTGTATTCCTATATACACTACTGCAACAGTTATTTGGAGAAAACCATCAACTCTAAAAACTAGATCAAGTGAGTGTGACATCGCCTAGAGACAATGGTTTACTCCGGGCTTCAACCAAATGAAGTCAACTCAGCCACCATTTTTTTTTCATGGCACGACTGGCGCCATGTTGAAGCCAGACAACTCTTTTCCCAATCAGGAGTGTTTGTTTGGAGTCCACGCCCATACCACTTTAAAATGGGCTCAGGAGAATCTGTCAAACATTTCTATCATTCTATGTGAAATCACACTTTTTATTGAGGCATCTGATGGGTCAGTTTATAACTGGAATAACTTGCACCCCAGAAATATCATGTTAAAGAAAAAAAAAAAAAAGAAGGAATATGTTTAACAAAAAGTAGCTTAGTGAGAATGTTTTTTCTGACAAATAGAATTACTGACTGGTGGCTGATTATTTCTCAGAAGCTTATGGGATTTAGACTTTTTAGAGTTGGTGGGTACTTCCTGTTTGGAATGCGAAGGGAGAGTTCATTCAGTCCAGTTCTTCTATACAGTCACTGAGGAGAACCAGAATGGACAGAAGTGATGCCTGTTTTTTTGTAGGGCTGGGTATCTCGTTTGATAATTTTCAAGTACGAATGTTGTCTCGATACCATCGAGAATCTAGTCTTTAATTTGATACCAAATTTAGATGCCCATAAGTCAAAGTCAATGCACTGGTTTATTCTGGTGATGTTCAGCAGCAGCACGCCTCAAATCTACAAAATTGTTTCTTTAAATGTCATTACAGCTTACAGCTGTAATTGGCTCTGATGACATTTGATTCCCTTTGTGCTCATTTCTTTGTAATTTAGTTTAAGAAATGACTGAAAAGAGTTAACACTTTGTAAAATGAAACCAAAATTTCTCAGATAAAGCGTTCTGCAACCATGGTAAATATGACTTACAATCAGTTTGAAAAGCTATGGTCTAGAACTTTGTACTGAATTTATGGTAATGGCTAAGGTTTGACTGATATGCTTTTTGTTTCAGGGTCAATGTAGATTATTGGTAGTAAAAGTAGTCAATAACTGATATTTGTGGCTGATTCTGTTTTTATATTTCCTTCCTAGTTTTGGATTTTTGAACAGTGGTGATCATGATGCAAAAGCTCATCTAATCTCTTTTGTTTCACCCATAGGTGCTGTTTGCAGTCCTGAAGCTTGGTGCTCCTCCACTCTCTGAAACAGTCCACATCTCATCAATCACCACCTTCATTTAGCTGACATGCCTCCAGCAGTGGGTGGGCCTGTGGGGTACACCCCCCCAGAAGGTGGCTGGGGCTGGGCAGTCGTGGCAGGTGCCCTTATTTGCATCGGCTTCTCCTACGCCTTCCCCAAATCCATCACCGTTTTCTTCAAGGATATTGAGGTAGTCTTTGATGCCACGCCCAGTCAGGTGTCCTGGATCTCCTCAATCATGCTGGCTGTCATGTATGGAGCAGGTGAGTGTGCGGTTTACACCAGACAACACTCCATTGTGTGTTGAAGAAGTGTCAAGCAACTGTAGTTGTGTTTCCGTTACCTCTGAAATTGCATGAGTTGGATTTGCGATACTAAATTTGCTTAATGGAAATGGCACAATTTTGAAAAAAACATTTATCTAAAAAAATTTTGCGCTTCGAGGAGGTGGTTTTTGGGGCGTATCGAAATGGACATTTTTCGCTAAACTGCAATGGAAACACTTCTAGAATTAAATGTGCTTCTTGGAAAGAAGTGGCTGCACAGCGGGTGCCACAAGGGGTCCCGCAGCATCACAGCTCAATAAAAGTGGCGTGTCAAACAGAATTGTTGGAGCCACAGCTCCTCTGTAAAATCCCCCACCAAGATTTCATCAAAATCACCGCTCCTACCCGGGAGGAACAGGTACTCTTGCAGCTCCATGGTCTGTGCAGACGTCTTCTTTGAAAGATGATTATGAGCGCTGGAGCCGTGACAGAAGTTTGAATGGATCTTATGTTCAACTGCTTACTTGTTAGAATGTTTTTTTTTTTTTTTTAAATAACTACGCTGAACAGGCTTCTGTCATGCGTCTGTTCACATTTATATACATTAACAATGTTCTAGCTACACTGCACACAGTCCCCAGAAGCCGTGACGTCACTCAAATGCTCCCTTTTTATGAATCAACTTAAAATACTTGTTCTCATCCATGCCCATGGCTTTGAATGACTTATCGCATGAGTTGCTTTGCATTTATACGCATTATTATGATTGAATGGAGACTGTCATTGCAAAACTGTTTTTTTTCATCATTTCTAGAATGTCGATAAAGTTTTGCGCATCTGTGTAATGGAAACGCAGCTTGTGCAACAATGCAGCTCTCTGGGTTCTAATGGAGGTTTATTTTTGACACTATCATCTCATGGGAACATTAGTGAGGTGCTTGTTTTTCTGCATTACACCTTAACCGTGACACAGAAATGTATACTTGTTTGTTTCTCGTAGTTTTGCAACACAGGCACTTCTGTTCTGTAATCCTTCCAAAGCTTTTGGAGGACAAAATCTGCACTCTCTGAGCCGATCGCCCTCTTTGGGTTTGTGGTCTTCTTTCAGCAAACATAAAAAGTCTGGAACGTTTCATTTGGGCGCAAGCAAACTTTCTGCTTCCAACAGAGCCCATGTTGTCAGATCTGTGTAAACCAAAGAGACGGTGAAACAAAAATCCTTTTTTCCTAAAGGAAACCTTGAATGGAATGCTATAAATTATTTAACGGTCAAAGATTTAGGAGGGTTGACGTGAAGATCTTTTTTGTTTTTCTTTTTCTTTTTTTTTAATCTGTAACCTTTATCTCAAGTTATGCACAGTTGTCTCCTAAAGTGTTTAGGATCTTTGTATCTGACAGTATACAGTGCTGTGTAAACTATCTGTGCCTTAAGCTAATTCTATTTTATCAAGTTTCTTCTTGTCAAATCAACTTTTTGATTTTGAAGTATTGAGCTCTTAACCAAACTGTTTTCTCCTCTCCTCTTTTGTGCAGCAGAGCATGTTCCTGTCTCCAGCTTTTTTATAAAGTTGCATAGTAGAAGTGCTGAGGGAGGAAAATGCTCAAGTCAGAACAGGAACCAGGTGTTAGCCGGTTATCTTTTTTTTTTTTTTTTTTGTCAAACACTGTTTTTGTAAGTCGATGGGCTAACCCCACTAGAAGTGTGTATACTGCCACAGCTACTCTGCTCACTGGGTGTTACACGTGAGGCAGTGCACGTACACACAGACTTAACCGGGAAAAACCCGCTGGTATTGCAGCTTAAAGAAAGTATTACGTCACTGACTAAGAGTTCCACAGGATGGAGAACACGCAAGTAGTGTTGACTGGTAAAACAAGCACTTCTTTTAAATCAATAATCAGGTGTGTTTCTTTTATTTTAACCATTTAACAAAGCCTACATGCACTGTGTGTGTAAGATGAAACCGCACAATAACCTTAAATATTTTAGTGATCTGCAGATGAGATGACACTCACCTGTGACAGTAATGTTTTCTTTTGTCCAGTTTGTTTTATTTAACGAGATGGTTTCGATGCTCAGTAAGCAGCGAAATATTGCAAAGCACTTAAATTATATAAGCAATGCAGGTTTGGGTAATGGGACTTTGATAAAAGGTTTCTGTGGTGCTTGACTGGAAGATTTCCCACATTAGTTGATGTTGGTTTCAGTAATCTGAAGCATTTTACGTGAAGAGATGAGATAATAAACCAATTGAATATTTATTTTTAGGTGAATTTTTTTTTTATGAGAAAACTACTCAGTTTTTCAAATATCTCTCCAGTCAAAGGGGTTTCATCAAAATATCTTTGATATGAGCTTTTGGGCATGTCAGTGAGCTATTGTTAAAAATCACATCACAAAGCCACATGGTGCTCATGTCACCTGAGGCGTTAATAGTGCAGATGGGCCTGGATTTTATTTATTGTATTTTTCTGAAGAAACTATTGAAAATGTTGCCCATTTGTGCTTATTTAAATGTTTGTCACTGACACAGCTGACAATGACTGTTTCCAATATAAACCTGCTTTTACAACCAAAGCTTTTATCTTTCATTTTGAAGAGGGCAAGGAAAGTTTAAAACATTAAAGTCCCACTCCAATCCTCTTTTGATCTATTGTAAAAGCATTCAAAGTAAAAAAAAAAAAAAGACGTTTTTTAAGGATAGTTCCTCAGAGCAACAGTAGTTCATTAGAAATTTGCCTCGGAGTTGTGGGCAGGCCCGATGACGCAAAGCAACCCCGACCCCTCTTCCCTTCCCCAATTGTGGAGCAAGAAGCTTGTGGCCTGTCCAGCATACTTTCTAGATTGCAAATGCAATCTTTTTCAAATGACATTTTTCATTTGTTTTCTATTAAAACAATTTAAAAAAAAAATAAAAAATGTGATTTTGATCTTTATTTTCTTTATATATGTCCTGTACACTTCAACACCAGAATACATGATTTTAATTGAAGTGTGTCTTTAACAGGCTGGAGTTTCTTTTAAACTTGACATGTTGCCAACGTGACATGAAAATATTTTATTCAAATAATCTATTTAATCTAAAAATGATTTAGTCTGCAGGACAGTTTCCCCTAACATTCTGACTGGGGTTAGTAAGTAGCTGTCAACATCACTTTCTGTTTTTCAGTGTCGTTGTTTTTACCCTTCCCTATCAAAATGCAGAAACGTGTCAGTGCTTTTGTTTGCTTTTATGCATTTCACAGTGGGGGACATGTTGTCAGTGTCACTGGGATCAGCTCCAGAAGGCCCTTTAATGCTTTTAATGTTAAGGAAGTAATTTAAATTGTGCATCTATAAGGAAAAAAATAAGTTTTTGTCAGGTGTGAGTGATGGGCTGATTTCTGATTCCTTAATGTGCAGCTGTCTGTGCTGCATGGCAGCAGCTGTTGTGCAGCCTCACTGATGCTCTCTTAATCCGTCATGTGCTGTGACGTTCTTAAGAAACCCAAGACCCAGATGAAAAAAAACAGTGAGAGCAGCTTCACAATCTTAACCCATTCAGATACTTGTAGGTGCTGCACAAACTGATGTGTGCAAGGTTTTATGACTTGTCGAGGTGTCAAAAGCATGTTTTCTGTCACAGAGGAAATAAACATTACTAATCTGCAAACATTAAGAGGATGTGAAGTTCTTAGAACTTGTTAAAAACAAGTCTTAACCCAGATGTGTGTTTGCAAACGTGTATCGATGACTGTAGCAGAGACGCAAATGATTAAAGCTGAACTGTTGAGAAATGGGATTACTAATGAGGAACAAATTGCTCCAGATTTGCTTAATCTTGTTGACTGACTGTCGATGGTAGTGGGTTTACGAAACAGTGTTTCTTTGCAAGGCAGTTCCAGTCATCTCTGGACTCGGAGACAAGGGCTCTTGTCACAGCATGTGATGCTGGTCTGAGTTGTTGGGTGGAAGTACTGACTGAGAGCTGTTCATGTGATCTGTGGGAGGAAATGTCTGAAGTTGACGTCAATTAATTTCTGTTGATTGTGTAAAAACAATTCTTCCATTATCCAACAGATGACCATATACTTTGTTGGTCTTGTGAAATGGGTTCTTCATCAGGCGGGATTTGTTTCTTTTGTCTCAAACACATTTTCCCTTATTTCCCTGAACTGTACCGTGTCTTTGTCTTAATCCCACTCCAATCATCCTTTGATCTATATTCAAAATGTCCCAAGTGGTCTTTTACTTGTGATTATGCTGTTTTTAGCTAAAATAAAAAACTGTAATTTTCTAGGACATAGTTTCTGCAGTGCGGCAGTTGTTCATTAGAAATTCACCTCGGAGTTGTGGGCGGGACCGCTGGTGTGGAGCAACTTGACCCTCCCTGTTGCTGAGATCTCTGAGCGGAGGGCATGTGTTCTGTCCACCGTATCTCTACAACACAAATGCGATCCTTTTCAAACACTTTTTTTCTTCTGCTCCTCATTCACATCAATTTGAATAAATCCTCAAAATGCAATTTTAGGCTTGATATTCTCCATATGTCTTCCATTAGAAAACTGCCACAAAAACAAACGGGTTAAACACCAAAAACATCATTTTCATAGGACTGTTTAGGTTTTACATTTAATCCCATGTTTTAGGGTATCAGGCTCGCAAAAGTGATGTTTATGGGGGAATTAAATTAAGCAGGAATTGTTTAAACCAACCTAACGCTGAACTCCCTTAAAAGGGAAAAAGCTGAGTGAAAGCAGCCGCAGAATTCTGAGTGGAGATGAGAACAGTTTTGTTTGGAGCCTCTTTAATGGAAGCAGCAAACCGTTTATGTAATATGACTGAGCAGCTACTCAATGCTCTCTTTGTGTTTTTGTTTAATGGTAAATCTGCTGATTGGCTTGAAACCTGAACTTTCATTTGTTGTACTCCAGTTTCCATGGTAACGTCTCAGGAAGTGCTGAGGCAGTGTGTGCCCTTCTGTTTGACAGTATCTGGTAAACTGACCACCTTGAGCATGGCAGCCCTCCAGCACAGACACCATGCCAGCTCTTCAGGCCTCGCTGACAGACACAACAGAAGCGAGATGTCCTTGAGAGGCATCTAGTGTGCCTGTGCACGTGTGTGAATGATGAGGAGCAGTTCTGCTAAAATTCTAATTGTCTTTATTGTCCTAATATGATGAGTCAATTCATGAGATGACATTTCTTCGAGTTCTTAGATGAACTTATTGGCTTAAAAGTATATAAAGTATTTATAAAAATAGTTTCCCCTCAACTGTTGCACAGTAACTGTCGTCATGCCTCTTGTCCCGCTGACCTGACTCACTCAAATTGAAATTTCTTCCCCTGCATGTGGAAATCAGTGGCGCGCCCTCCCTCTGTACCTGCATCATGAGTGAACATCCTCATATTACAACTTTTGTTTGCTAAATCCTCCTAGAAAGTGAAGTTTACCCAAAGTTTTCCGGTCTTGGATCCGCATAAACCCTTGAATTTGGGTTTCTCTGTTTTGATCCACTGAGGGTTTTGTATTCCTGCATATGGGAGTATTTTCAAAGTTTTGCACATTACTGCTCTCGGCTCAGCTTGGCTGCACTTCCTTCGGTCACTCCTCCAGACGAGCAGACGTCCACCTGGAACCATGTGAAGGTCTATTCATGCTGAGCCCGGCTCTGAGGCAGAGACGTGTCAACCTGCTGCTCACTTTCATTCTTGTAACTGGTGCGATTACGCAACTCTTTACCAGTAAATGTACTTGCAGCACCCCCTGCTGGTGCTCACTTGAAGTGACTAGTTTCAGCCTTTTACAGTTCAATTTTATAATAGTTTTTTGCTTGTTTATATCCAATGTTTAATCAATGGACAGCACAGTGGTGTAGTGGTTAGCATTCTTGCCTCACGGCGAGAAGGCTCTGGTTCAAATCCCAGCTGGGTTCTTTTTAGCCTCATTTCAATGTTATGTTTCAATGAGCTATGTCGTCTGGTCCAGTTTAGAATAGTCCAAGCAATTCAGGTGTGGTTACTATTAAACGTTATTCACAAGTTACATTTTGAATGAAATATGATCAGTTGATTTATGGCAGAACACATCATTGCCTGAATTTAAAAAAATGGACTGATTTGTATAAGTGTTCTAAATTGTGTCTAAAACTAAAAAGGAAAGTCTTGAATGGAAAGTGTGTGAAGATGTAGCTATTGTTCAGTCAGCACTTCATTTCAGAGTCAACTCTGACCCCCTTAGAACAGTTCTGTTCCAACAGGAAACATGGATGAATTTAAGGAAGTGCCCTTAGCATGTGTTACCATGTGGCACCACATTTATATTTTTCTCACTGCCTTTTTTTCTGTCCTCAGGTCCTATAAGCAGCATCCTGGTGAACAAATATGGCAGCCGACCAATAATCATCCTCGGGGGCCTTTTGGCAGGTTCTGGACTGGTTGGTGCTTCTTTCTGCAACACTGTGGAGCAGCTGTACTTCTTCATTGGAGTTGTTGGAGGTTAGAAATTTTTAAGGATTCTGTCTATTTATTTTATTTTATTTTTTTACATTTATTTAAATAACGGACTAAATAAGAGTTTTGTGACAAAGTGAACGAGCCTGAAGTTTTTCATGTGTTCCTTCTCACCTAAACTATGTTCAGGTTTGGGACTCTCCTTCAACTTGAATCCGGCTCTCACCATGATCGGTAAATACTTCTTTCTGCGGCGACCCATCGCTAATGGCATCGCCATGGCCGGCAGCCCCATCTTCCTGTCCACCTTGGCTCCTCTCAACACGTGGCTGTATGATGAGTTTGGTTGGAGGGGCAGCTTCCTGATCCTGGGAGGGCTTCTGCTGAACTGCTGCGTGGCCGGTTCTTTGATGCGACCCATTGGGCCCAAACCTCAGCCGCCTAAGCCCGAGTCCGAGGTAGGTGACGGGAAAGCCGCACCAGCACAGCCCAAGAAGACAGTCCTGCAGACCATCAACACCTTCATCGACCTCACACTCTTCAAACATCGCGGCTTCCTGCTCTACCTCATGGGCAACGTTGTCATGTTCTTCGGCCTCTTCTCTCCTCTCATCTTCCTCTCCAACTTCGCCAAGAGTAAAGACATCAGCAAAGAAAAGGCAGCACTCCTTCTCTCCATCATGGCTTTTGTAGACATGTTTGCTCGACCTTCCATGGGACTCCTGGCCAACACCAAACTGGTCCGGCCTAGAGTGCAGTATTACTTTGCAGCTTCAGTGTTCCTGAATGGACTGTGTCACGTGTTCGCACCTTTAAATGTGGACTACACCGGATTCATCGTGTACGCCATCTTCTTTGGCTTTGCATTCGGCTGGCTGAGCGCTGTGCTGTTCGAAACCCTGATGGACCTGGTGGGAGCACAGAGGTTCTCCTCTGCTGTGGGTCTGGTCACAATAGTGGAGTGTGGGCCTGTGCTGCTGGGGCCACCCATGACAAGTGAGACACCAGGCAGGGTCTTACGGGGAACGACCTTCTAGTTTAGACCTTAGATTTTTGTAATGGAAAAGCTAAAACTAAAGCATTTTTTTTTTATGTTTTTAGATGTAATCTAGTTTTCCTGACTTTATTGCTCAAATTAAACAAACTTTGAATCCTCTTCCAACTGCAGGTGGCGGACATGTGCTAGTAAACTGTAGGAAAAGAAGCCCCTCCCTGCTTGTCCAGTGTGGACCCCACGGGCTATATCCAAGAACATGCGTTTAGCATGTTCTTGGATGCATGTCACATGCCGATGTGTCCATAGCTTTACATTTTAGTGTAATCAGCTCTAAGCTGCTCTTTTAAGCTTCAGAATTTGTTGGGATTTTGTTAATTGCATAAAAGGTTTAAGAGTTGCAGCAATTTAAAGAATGTGAACAACAGATGCTGTTGAAGTCCTCAGGATCAAAAAGAGATTCTTGTAGCTTTAACTGGGAGCTAAAGCTCAAGTGTTGACTACTTTTAAGCTCTGGTCAAAACTATTGATGCCTATTGATGCAAACATGCATCACACTTTTGCTCCAAAGTTACAAGCAATTACAATTAATTACAAAATTACAAAGACATAAGTGACATTTTCTTGTTAATAACTTGATACAATTTCTGGTGTTAAAGGGTGAAGGAGCTGTGGCTCCAAAATCAGATTTGTGATATTGGGCTATACAGTTAAAATGGAATTGATTTGAAATTGAATTGATCGATTTCTTCTGTGGCCTTGCTCACAGGTACCTTCTTCACCTACTACCACCACTACAGCTACACCTACCTCACCTGTGGAATCATCCTCATCATCTCCAGCGTCTTCCTCTTTGTGGGAATGGGCATCAACTACCATTTGTTGGATAAAGAGAAGAAGGAGGCTGAGAGGAAGCAAAAGGAAGAGCCTAAAGAAGAGCGCACGGCCATGTTGGAGGCATCTTCACCGGCAAAAACGGAGGAATCGGAGCAGACCCCCACCATGGATGATGTGGCTAGAATGGATGAGGACTCTGTATAAACAAACACAGGAGTGGACTGAACTGGGGTACACACTTTCAGTAACATATGTGGGAGCAGCAGTCGCAACACACTCCGTTTATTTTTTCTTTTAAGAGAGGAGACACATTTTTACACCACAATAAAGCCATAGAAAACGCTATCATGAAAACCTGAGAGCTGCTGCAGTGACGCCAGGGTTGGGCTGTGATCATTTTCAGACCTCTGGTTTCTGTGTGCCTTTTGGTAAACTGCTGTTCAGGAGCACAGTCGCTGCTTCTGTCAAACACAGGCTGCAAGATAACAATCCAGGAATCTAACACTTTGACTCAGGGGCTCAGATTTCACATCAGCCACCACAGGAGCTCTTTATTTGTAACTCAACGGTCCCCATCACTTGTGGTGTTTTACACTCAACGGTTGGACAAAACGGTAGAATGTAGTTCTATTTTTACAGGAAAACACATCTATAGGGGAAAATAATTCACAAACCGAGCTGTCACTGCTGGCATGGTTAGTTTATAAGCTTTTTAATTTAGAATGTAAAGGCCGGATGAACTTCCCTGTGTAACTGGGAAGGTTGTAGCTGGAAAACAATGAAGGAATCTAGGTCATGCAATCAGTTTCTCTCAGCTTCTTTTCTGTTGTGAGGAACTGAACCTGGATCACAGGTGATTCTTCTGAGTCTCTGCAGGATAAAGCTACTCGCAAGACTAGATAATGCCCCCTGCTGGTCTTTGATGGTAATGTTTGGCTCCCAGTGCTGCACCCGTAGTATTTTAAATGATTTATCAAATTCTTTTTGGAGGACTTCTTTTTAGTGAGTCTGACAAAGTTTAGAGTCGGTGGATTTTAATTGTGGATGTGTGTTTTTAGGTCTTTTAATTGAAGCCAGGTTTTTATTGTTTGACTTGTTAAACTTATCCTCGTCACAGCAGAGTAACGGCAGGTGGAGGTGCGTTCACTGTTGGCTGAGTTGTCCGACTCGGGTCCAGTTCAGAGGGAACAGAAGAGGAGAAACTTGCAGAACAAAAGAGCGGAGAGCTCCAGAGCACGCACAGAAGCCTCAACTTCAAAACTAATATTTGTTACTGACTGTTTTCCTTTTGTATGAGCAGTTGCTGAAGTGTCCTGGAGAAAGCTAACACTTCTGTAGTTTAACACAACTTTCCCAGAGATTGTTGCATTTTCTAGAGAGCGGAGAGACACCTGGTCACAAATAAGAAAGAAGACTTTTCCGAGTGTTCAGCATAAGGCTTCTTTAAATTCATCATGACCAAACGTGTTTTTCCAAACCGGTTATCCAGATGATTTTTTTTTTTTTTTTTTTTTCTCGAATTAGCCGGCTTGTTTCTCAAAGTGCTGTCTGGGGAACATTTTTGGTGTTTCCACATAAGCCTCCACCCATTCACTTACTTGAATCTGAAGCTCATCTCCTGAGTTTCTTGGATGGCTGTGGTCAGCAGACGGGCTTCCTCTTCCACGTGTCCACATTCCCCTGCTACAGTCCTGCCTGATCTTTAACGGGCAGAGTTGAATCAAACCACGGCTGTGCTGACATTTATTCCACAGGTTAATTTGATGCAGATTCCAAACAAACTGAAGCTTTTGTTTTTGGACCCCAGTCGCCTTTGAAAGAGAACATCAACACTGAATGTTGGTGCTTTCAGTTTTCCAAAGCGGTACGGTTATGTCGCCACAGCACCTTGTTGCATAAATTTGAACAAATTGTTAGTATTTTTGGGAGATTACTTTTAAATGTAGTTGGTATTTTAATGTTTGTGTGAAATTTGTGACTGCTGTTGAATAAATGGCTTTTAAAACAAAACGTTTTGGTTTTAATGAACTAACCTCTAAACTTGATTTTCATTGAGTCAAATCAAGGATGTGGTTTACAAGATACCGTGAAGGAATTCAGGATGGGGGGCAGTCTGCATGCACCGAAAAAATTAGCTTACAGTTTTTATCTGTTTTGTGGAGTCTTTAAAAGAAATTAATGTGAAAAGCAGCAAACGCTCAATGTGGTAAATTCAATTTCATTTATTTGAAGTATGATGACACATCACTGCAGAACCTTTTTTTTTCAACTAGTAAAAGGGCTAGAGCTAAATGAAAATAAAATCAGTGCAAGCAGTTCTTAGAAAATTCTACATTTGAAGTCAGGAATCACTTTGGACTTTTCAAAACCATCAACATACTTTGTGCCTGAAATATGTTTAGCATCTGTTTTTAAAAGCATGAACAGTGGAAGCTTGAGTTTCAGCATTCTCTACAGACTTTTGGCTAAAGAAATATTGATATTCTGATTGTGGCATATGGCAGAAGTGTGTTTATTTCATAGTTTTTCACAGATTATAGATTTATATACATATGTTTGTGTGTGTATATTGCAAAATTTGCTGCGTACTATAAAGAATTCAGGCAAAATCTTTAAACAACTTTTATTAAAGTTGCACTCAATATTTAATTTTAAAAAAATCATAATTTTATAATGAACAAAAAACACATTTGTTGCCCCTAAAGTGTTTGGTTTTGTTGGTTTGAAGTTGCACAGATTTAAAAAAAAAAACACGTATTTTTCATAGAGTTAAACCAAAGTAATGAAAAGTCTGCCTCACATTTTAGCCGCATCCACCTTTTATCATTAATGATAAGCAGTTGTCAATCATTCCTGCTTGGTGTACATGCTGACTGACAGCTTTCAACAAAAGGCGATTTAAATTAGAAAAAGACAACTACTCATTTAAGAGTTACCTAAAGATACACAAAAATATATAATAAACACAAAAGAGTTGTGTTTTTGCAAAACAACCAGGGAGACGAACAAATCAGATTTGGTCACGTTAATGTGCCAGTTTTTGCTGTGTTTTCTTGACCTTTTGTCTGCATAGTTGTTAGTAAAGTTTTTTTTTATAGCGTCACTTCCGGTATGACAGTGCAGCCCAAATATTTTTCTTGTACCATAAAAACTCCAACTACAGATTAGCTCTGCTTTCTATTTTTTATTACTTCATCTTTATCTTTCTTTGTTCAGAAAATGTAGCATAAATAGAATATGAAACGGTTGCGGATAAAAGTTCGTTTTAAAGCGTGTAGTATCTTGGACGCCCCCTGCTGGCGGACATGACGTTTTTCTACCACATCTACACACAGTGAGCCAAATATTTTAAACCTTTTGAATTAGCTTAAGTCTTTTTAAGCAGAGCTGATGTTCCTTATGTTTATGTTTACTAAAACTATTTTTAGTCCTCAGGGTTCATGTACACAAAGCCCAGCAAAAACAGAGTTTTAAAGGTTGCAGGTTGAAATCCCTGCGAAAAGGTTGATCCTCTCTACAGTATCTACAATCGTGTCTGTGTCTGACAACATAATGTAATAACGATGGCTGCATCAGAGACCTCTCCTGCATCTATTTCCTGTTTCATCCAGTGCAGAACTATCATCAGTCATGAAGCCAAAACTCCAAACAAACGTTCACTGTTATTTCCCTAACAGCGGTGCCTCAGGTGTTGGATGTGTGTGTGGTGTTGGAGTCTCCGGGTAAAGAGCCTCTATGATGAAAGCTCCCCCGGCAGAGCAGCAGCCGGAGCTCAGGAGAGACGCTGCTGGAGAAAGCAGAGTAGATCCAGGGGTTGGTGCACGAGTTCAGACTGGCCAGCAGCATCAGCAGAGTGAAAGCTGCATCTGTGAGAGAAGGAAGAAGATTTTTGTCTTTGGAACTTTTCTGAACGCAGACAGTAAGAAATAACAACACGTTGCTGTCAATGGAGATTTACCTGCTTTAAAGACACACCAAACATTCTGAGATGTTAAACATGACGGGATCTTGCTTTATGTAAAGATTTAGTACAGAAACACAATTTTCAAACTGACCTCTTTGTTTTTGTTTATAGCAGTTGGATTTATGAGGAGGGTAACAAACTTGACCCTGGATTAAATTTAAAAGTAGTTTTCCTGGTACTTTCTAAAAATTGTAAGTTTTACCAATAAATAACCAGATTAAAAAAATGAACCATCTGTCAAACTAGTGGTTGGATGATTGAAGTCCTGATGTCAAATGCACCACATTATGTATGAGAAGCATATATAAATGCTAATTATGTTAACAGATTTGTGTAATTTGCCTTCATACATAACAGCATTCTATGAATATGTATGGATCACTAAAGAATACAAATGTTTTTCTAGGTTTTCAATCTTCTTCTTAGTGTTTATGTTTGCTTCAGAAATCCTAACAAGTTCAGAAAGAAAAACTAATATGTCAGCTCATCATTTGCATCTTTTTAAAGTCTCCCTCCAATCATCTCCTGATCGATTGTAAAAGCGTTCCCAGTGGTCTTTTAATTTTTAGAGTTTATTCGAAACTTGCCTCTGAGGTATGGACAGGATCGCTGGCGTAAGTCCGCCCCCACTCCCTGTCACCCATCTGTTTATATGCTCTCCTTCTAGCTTACAGCCCCAACCTAACATGACTGGTGTAACAATACTGGAGCTATCCAGCTGAACAGCTTGGAGCCAGCTGAACTGAAATGGATGTTTTTCTGTTAATAATATTTAAAATAACACATTTACAGTTAGAAATTTGGAAAACAATCTAATGTTTTTTTTTGGTTTTTTTGGACTGATTTACTTCATAAATAAAATCCTATGGATTTTAGGATGCCAGCTCGGATCATACGCAGAACAAAAGGCATGGGGGGGTGCACACCTCTCTGGGGCGGGTCGGGGTACCAGGCAGCCCACAGCTGCACGCTGAAGAAGGGCGCCCAGCACAGAGAGTAGACCATGACAATGACGAGGGTCATCCTCACTGTCTTTGACATGGCAGCAGTCACCTGTCCACCCAGAGGGGCTGCAGATGAGTCCGTGGAGCTGACAGCAGGGGGCGCTCCAGGATCAGATGGTAGGACTGAAACTGACAGAACAGACATAATGGGTTTGTGTTTCTTTAGGCCTCTACTGGCAATCCTTCAAATCTAACTAGCAGAAGTTTGACATTTACATACATTTATGTTCGTGTTTACTTATTTTTTTTAGTATTTATTTGATTATTTTTGCCATATCCTTCAGCTAACTGACTTCTGCAAGCACCTATTAAAAATGTTTGAAAACCAAGTTACTTAAAGAAGGCGTGTGGCTCCGTGAAGCTCTGCTGGTGGGCCTGGGTGGGCCCATTGGCAGGTGTTGTGAGGTGGATCTTGGGTAAAAGCTGTCAGAATTCCTATGATCTTTGAACAGAAAAGATGAGACACTGAGAGGGAGGCAGAACCTCCCTACTCCTCCTCTTTCCTGGATATTTCTGTCTCGTCTGTGGGAGAAGGATTTCTTGGACGGACGGCTCTCTGACTTCAGGTACAAGTTGTGATGGATCTCCTGGAAGATGCGCACCTGAAAAAGAATTTAAACTTGCGTTTATTTGAAAGGGAAAACACATCCTGATGAACATGGCATGAAGGCCTCACACATGACTTCTGCTCAAGTTGGATTTGACTCTGTACCTGACAGAAAGCAATGATGAGGACGGGGAGGAGGAAGACAGCCAGGGTCATCCACGTGACGTATGCTTTCAGACCCCAAGAATCAGCAAAGGTACCCCAACATTCGTACACACCTGGAGCCACCTCGGAGCGGGAGAAGATGAAAACCTGCACGGAGAATATCTAAACCAGTTGGTCTGATTATGGGTTTGTGATTGTAAACATCAGAGTTTTTGCTTCTGTTTTGTTGTTTTTCTAGGTTCATTGTTTGATTGAACAACTCAGATATTACTGTCAGGTTTTTTATTGATTGATTGATTTCCTCTTATTTCCACTCACAAAATAAAATAGCTAAATAAAATGATAAATAGAAAGTGATAAAGTGATTGAAAAGGGAGTGGGTAGAAGAAAAATCCTCTAAATTCCCACTTCTAATCTTTCTATATTTAATGCATAAATTTTTACACAGTAAACATATAATTACTATTCACATAAACACAAACAATAATAAAAAACATAAGCATCAAGGTACTAAAATAACACAAAGTTATGATTGTCTGTTCATTCTCCCATTAGGCTTGTCATTTTCTAATTTACGTGATGCCATTTTCAATGTATATATTTTTTTATTTTGCTTCATTTTTGCTCTTTTATGTACTTTCCTTCATGTTGTTCCACAGAGAAACACAGACTTTTTGTGTTGTCTTTACAAGCTTGTTTGAAGTCATTTTTTTTCTTACTAAATATTCTCTTTCTCTTTCCTGAAACAGTTTTTGGATGATCTGTGGACTTTTTTTTTTTTTAGTTTTATAAATCATTATAAATTATTTGCATTGTATCACATTCCTCAATAACTAATAATCATCATCTGTTCAACCTCCACCCTGCCCTGCTTCACCAGTGAGTCGCATCTGCAGATCTGCAGCTTTTGCTTTTAATAAATACTATTTCGAGAAATATATCTTTAGAAAGAAGAAAGGAAAATTACCCACATTTTTCTGGTGATTTTCTTTAAATAAAATTTCTTTAAATTAAAATTAACCTTGGTTGTAAATTGATGCTTCATGGGAAAAAAAACATCTGAAATGGAATAGTCCTGGGGCAGTGTGGTCCTACCTGAGGCAGACTGAGCAGCAGCGACAGCCCCCAGGCCACAGCTATGAGTGAGTTCCACCTCTTTGTGGCCCAGCTGCGGTGCGCCTGCAGGGGGCAGCAGATGGCATAGTGGCGGTCCACCGTCATGGCTACTATCATGTATGAGGATGCAAACATGCCAAGGACCTGGAGGTATTTCACCAGGCGACACAAGAAGTCAGGGCCAGGAAAGCGGCCTTTGGCATCCCACACCAGCTGGGGTAGCACCTCCCAGAGAAAGAGCGTGTGAGCACGGATGTTACAGAGGAGGTGATGAGTTCTCATCAGGAGTTTTGTTGGACTCAAACTTAAAGCACACACTTTGTCAGCAGGTCACACTGAGTTTCATGTAAATATTAACTTTATTGTGGTAACGTTTACATTCTATTCAAAGACCCACTCTGATGGAAAATGTGTTTTTGGTGTTAACAAAAAAATTAACATTTTAAAATTAACATTTTCTTGTGGCATTATTCTGAGGATGGAGGACATAAATAAAGACAATTCAGCTTGAAATCGCATTTCTTTTTTTTCCTCCTCTTTTTATTATTTCATGAAACTGCATTTCTGAGTATTTTTTTATTTAAATCGTCGTCAATCAAGAGCAGATGAAACAGAGACGTTTTAAAAAGAGCTTTTTTCTTACACAGAAAATAGACTGGGCGTGGCTCAAGCTCTCTGCTCCGCTCCATTCTGATGCATCCTCTTATAGACTAATAGATCCATGACCGTCTTTGTTTTCCTCGTCTGAGCTGGAATCTGGGTCAGAACTGTGCGGCTGAATAGTTTCAATGTCGCTCGCCATTTTTGTTGCATGGCTATGTTAGGTTGTGAGGGGCTGTAAGATCGTGGGAGAGAATATAACAATTGGGAGAGGAAAGGGGGGGGGGGGCGCTTTTAGAACGGATCAAAAGATGATCGGAGTGGGACTTTAAATAGCTTTCAGGAATTACACAAGTCCCACAAGATTTAAGTGTGTACACATCCCACTTTTACACACTAGCAGACATGTGTGTGTGTGTGTGTATGTCTCTGTGTTACCTGGAACAGCGCCACCACCAGGTCAGCCACACAGAGGTTCAGCATAAACTGGTGCAGTGGACTGTGTCGTTTCCCCTGCCTTAGTAACACCATCAGCACCAGCCCGTTGCTAAGCAACGCCATCACGAGGATGACAGCTAACACCACCACCTCAGCCACGGCCAGCAGCGCGTCCCTCTCATAGATTGTTGCGTTCAAACTCACAGGGGTCTCTGTCCTGTTCAGGAACGGGTACCTCTGTGTTGCCATGGAAACAGACTTGCTAGCTACAGCAGGAAAACAGACTGTCAAAAAAATCCTCCAAGGTTTAGCATCAAATGAAAATACTTTATTATTATAATGTGTGGTTAGATGGTTTGCTCAGTTTTTGTGTGAAAGAGAAATTTTATTTTATTGGTCTGTGAACAAAAATTGTAACAACAGTTTATTTATATCTGATTTATCTTGAAGGTGATGAAGGGAAGAAGTTGAAGGTAAAATGTTTTATAAAAACTCAACATTCTCATAAACCATGGAGAACCCACGAGGTAGAATTTGGCTGCTGTTTTATTTTTTTCTTTCTTTCCTTTACATTTTTTTGTTTCACTAATTTTTTTCCTTCTGTTTAGAATTATTTTAGTTTTTTTCATCGCATTTTTTTGGCCGCTGTGTTTGGCGCTGCCAAAAATAAACAAACAAAAAACAAATTGTCATCTTAATTTTGAAAGCTTAAAAGAAAATTGTTTCTGTGGTTCTGCAGGGTTAAACTGCACATTACAGCCAGAGCAATGTTCTTAAAATTGTAAAAAAAAAAAAAAAGCCGAAACCTTTAAACCAAATGAAAAATACTAAAAATCAAAAACAACATTCATTTTCACCATACTGCCACCAGAGCGGCGCTGATCTGCAGAAATGCTCCCTGCATATGAGAAGCTGCCACTTTCAGCTCTCTTTGTTTCATAATTAACATGTGTTTGAGCAGTCAGAGAAGACAAGGTGCCAAGTTTACATCAAGCTAACAGAAACCCAGTCCAAACACATCCAGTGAGGAGCAAACGACCTGATTACCTAAAACAGAGAGGTCCCTGTGTTTCTGCCTGTTTTGTAAGCCTCGCTGAGACCCCAGCACCTCTGAGGTCACAGCATGAGGTGAGTTCACTCCTGGAAACAGGGCCAAACAACACAGCGAACAGATCACAGCAACCAATTGAGGCACTGGTTAGGAAGGCTGTCTAACTACGAGTGCTGGAAAGTAATTATTCAGCATCCGTTCTCCAGTTAGCACAAACAAGCCTTTATTTGGAAGCAGAGTTTAAGCTTAAGTCATCTTAAGATTTTGTCTCGGTGTGTGCTGACGTGACCTCTTATTTTTAAGGAGGGGATGTTAAAAGTGGATTCAAACTTGTTTAGAGCATCATTATCACCTACTTTGCACTGGATTTAAAAAAAAATATTCATCAAATTAATAAAGACGGGACAAGTTTTTTTATTTGAAAAAGTCATAGAGTAACCATCCTTAAATGGTGTTCACCCAGTCTGGAGTTGGTTACATCTGATTGATCAGATGATCAAATCGTGGTAGAAATGCAGAAGGACCGTTGATTGGCCTCATAGACATGCTGGCAAACCTTTCTGCGCCTCGGGAGGGGGAAGCTGTTCTCTGCCAACACTGTACAGTGCGGGTGGCGAGCTGCTGACCCCAACTGAGGACATCGCTGAGAGGTGGAAGGAATAATTTGATAATCTCCTTAATCCCACCAACAAGCCCTCTGCTGAGGATGCAGGAGCAGGCCAATCCATCGCCCAAGCTGAAGTCACCGCGGCAGGCGAAAAGCTCCTGAGGAGCCAGTCCCTGAGGGAGCCCCGAGCATCTAAAATCTCTGGAGGTTTGGTTGACACACCCTCGTGGCTATGCATGGCGGTCAGAGAAAGTGGCTGAATTGGCAAGCGAGCATGGTGGTGTGTTCAAGCTACAGGGGCATTACACCGCTCACCCTCCCTGTGAAGGTCTACTCCTGGACACCAGGGAGGAGAATTGGGCCGATAGTTGAATCTCTGATTCAAGGTAAACAGAGCCGTTTTCGTCCTGATCCAGGAACAGCAGCTCAGCTCTACAGTTTACAAAGAGGGCTGACAAGTTCATGGGAGTTTACCAACTGAATCCAACAGTTTTGTGGATTTGGAGAAAGCATTGGATCTTATCCTCATGCTGTTTTGTGGGATGAGCTTTGAGAATATGGAGTTACTGGTCTCTGTATAACCAGAGCAGGAGTTTGGTTTGTAATGCATGCAGGAAGGCCCTAGCCCCACACACCCGTACATGGGGTTGACCTGTGTGGGTGCATGTGAGTTTTTGGATTGTTCATGCCTGCTGAGGGTCATAGAGAGGAGTGGCTGCATCTTAAACGGAGCACAGGTGTATCCACTTTAAGAAATGTCATGAAACTTTGGAACATACCACGGTTGTGCATGTAGCAAGTGTATCGTGAAGTATTTGTAAGGATAATGTACGGTACACGCACTTATGGCGTACGAGTGATAATAAGTGATCCGTAAGTGCTCTTAGGAGATTCACACTCTGATTGTTTAAGTCTCTAAAGTCTAACCTGCACCTATGGAGCACGCACTTCAACAGCACTAACGGGCCCCATGCACAATGCACACGATTACTAACCCCTAACATGTTGTGAAAGTGTTTGCCACAAACTCTCACTCGCAGCATGCCCGTAGAAAATGTGCCAGAACACTTTCACTCTACAGGCTCACGGAGGGGTCTACGATCTTAAGATTTCTGGCAGACCAGGTTTCTGTTTGCGTCAATGACAGATTATTAAGTGTCGTCTTTCATTAGAGGTTGAAAACTGGATTAAAAATCCAGTTTTTTAAAGGGCAGATGAATGTTAGGTTCAGAAATAAACCATCAAGAGTTATAAATGTTAACAAGTGAATGTAATATTTGTTCATGGCCCTTTTAAACAATCAATCAATGAATCAGCTAGTCAGACTTTACCCTCTTAGTAGAAACTTTATACAACAGAAGTAACACAAAGTTCTTCACAGAAAGACAAAAAATAAAAGCTAATAATGTCATACCCATAATAATTTCAAAACCTTCACATGATGTTGAATTAAAACATAAATAAAAACAAAAAAAGATTTAAAAAAATAAGAAAAAAACATTAAAAGAGTCTACTGTGTTTATTTAAAATGTAATAAAAAAAAGCTTTATATCCTACAAATACATGTTTGTTTGTTTGTGTTTTCACAGAAGCAGAAACCTTCAGACCCTCAAAGGGACGCGAGGAGGACATTAATGAAACAAAATGTCATTGGATTGAACAAATCTGATCGCAATTTCTTTAGATAAACACACTTTATTTAGATGTTCAAACGATTTGCTGATGAATAACTAAATCTGTCTGAGTCAAGACTGGACAAAACGTTCCATAAACCAGCTCTGTGGCATTGTGGTAAAGTGTCTGCTCTGAGACTGGGAGGACGTGAGTTCAAATCCTTAGCTGAGTCGTACCAAAGGCACTAAAACTGGGACCCAGTGCCTCCCTGCTTGACGCTCAGCATTAAGAGGATGGATTGGGGGTTAAACCACCAAACGGCAGCGCAACTGTGTCTGCAGCTCGCCGCTCCCCCAGGGATGAGTCAAACGCAGAGAACAAATAAAGGGACTTTAATTTAAAAAGAAAGGGGAACTATGTGTTTGCAGCCACTGCTAAAAAAGGGACAGGGCAGCACTATGACTAATTCTTTGGTTGGCAGTCACTTTAGATGCACAAACACACGCTTTCATGCACAAGATTCTTCCTTTAATCATAATAGGACCCTTTTAGGTCTCCCATTAACTCAATGCATTAACTATCCATGAGTAGTAGGGACAAAGTTTGCTTTTAAGGAACCTCGCCGGCCAAATCACAAACCTGTAAAGCTCAAAAAGTTTGTTTTTCATTAAAGAAACAGAAAAAATCATTCTGGCATTTAAAGATTATTGTTAATATCAATATACATATATATATTGTCATATATTCTTCATCAACAAAACTAGAAATAATTTGTAGGTACCTCTGAAGTACCTGCTAGTATATTTTCAACAATAACAACAAGTTTGAATGTTTTCTTGTTGTTTCTAACATTACATTGACCATGTTGGGGTCTGTTTAACAGAGTTAGAATGAAGTGAAAAGCATCCAGAGGCAGAGCGGGAGAGTCGGGCTCACTCACCTTGACCTCAGGGTCCTGTGAAGGGTCTGAAGGATGCAGGACAGCCTGGTGCTGCTGCAGACATGGGCTGCATCCATGCTGTGCTTTCCATTCACTTATTACTCTCATGGTGACCTCTTCCAACTCTCACAGCCCTCTCCTCCCCTCTCCACCCTCTCTCTCACATCCCCCTCCTTCTTTAATCTCTTTGGTTTGGGAAAAAAAAATAGGGTGCGACTGGAGCCCATATTTTGATGAAGGTGCGGTGAACTGATTTCCTGCTGAATGTTTTGATGAAGACCACGTGCTGCTGGTTCCACTTTGATGAAGAGCAGCAGCTCTTCACAGGAGCTGTTTGTTGACCACCTTTTAAAGCGATCAAAGAGCTCCCGGCCGCACCGATCTAAACGCACAATTGCACACGCGGCCGATGAAGACGAGAGGGAGGGTCAGATGTTGAAGCAGGTGTAAGGGGTTTGGTAGAAATGAGAAGGATGTTGAGCCCCCATTTTTCCTCACCCCCACCTCCCTGCATGCATCTGTCCCCTACATTCCACCTCTCCACATTTCTAGATCTCCCACAGGGCAGTAATCTGTTTTCTTCCTCTTAATCGCTCAATTAGAGAAGCCAGTAATTACAGAGGGGCCTGCAGAGGCGTCTTTTATTGTGCGCACAGAATCAGTAGGTAGGCCGTGCTCCCTCTGAGCCGTCTCGCCACAGAACAACAAGCCCGCTCAAACAGGAAATGCTCTAACTGGAGACTTTCTCCAACAACGACTCTCTGCTCCCGCAGCTTGGCCACGCTTTTCAAAAACACAACATCACTTATCATGTTCATGCCAGCGACAGCCAGCTATACCTCCATCTCAGACCCAAAAACAACTCGCGTCTGTCCAGACCAAGACAGCCTCTCTGATGTTGAGTGTTGGATGGCCAAAGGTCTGCTCCAGCTTAATGAAGAAAGCCAGAAGCTGTGGTTTTGGTCTCACTGAGAACAGCATGAAATTTACCAGCTGTTGGGCAGATCCGCCAACTCAGCTCTACATTTTTATATAGTAGAGATGTGCCTATACTCTTAGGTAGTAAATATTATTACAATTTTATATTAGAAATACAGAAAGTGTAAGACAAATGTATATTAATAATAGTGTTTTTATAAGGCTGCAAAATAAAATTGTGACGTTCTTTGATAAAGTGTAATCCTTCATTTTAAGTATTAGTTATCAAGAAATATTGCAAAAAAATTACTTTCAGAACCTTTTTGAATGCAGGTAAATATATTAAAGGACAAAACAAAAACAAAAAACAGGAGAGGAACAATAAATTAGAAAACAAACATAAGAAAACGTGGTATTTATTTTGCTGTGAAGTTGAATAGTTAAGATTTCACATTTCTGGGGTCCGGGCAGACTTTCCTCTGATGCATAAAGCCAAAACCTGGCTTGCAGGAGACCAGAGACCGTTTGAGAAATAGAGCAGCTTTATCAGTTGTTTTCATATCGTGCTTCTAGTGCTGTCATGTCTGTTACCGTGGTGATGATGTGAGGGATCCATTCTCTTATGCTGTATCCTAAGACTGTTAAAGTTGCGTGACTGCGTCCGGGTTCATAAATCAGAAGGACCCATGCGTGGTCGAGCTCAAGCTTCAGTTGACAAACTTCTTCTCTGAAAATGACTGGAGACTGACAGTCTGACTGTGTTACTGACTAACAAAAGAACATCAGCTCAAGCTAGAAAAAACTTTGAAAGAATTCAGTCTCTCTGGTGTCCCGTGAATGCATGACTTAGTGGGGTGGGTACTCTATCACTGGATTGGGTGGTGGCATTGCAGGAGCATCTCTGGTTGGGTAGAGGGGTGTATGGGCTGACCCTCACCTGTCCAGGGTGCCCGTCCCTCATTGGGTCTGGACATCCCGGTACTGACACTGGCTGCCCTCAGTGCAACCTGTTGGTCCGGCGGGGTCTATGAGAGGCTGCCAACCGCATCTTGGGTGTTTGGTGGGGGTAAATTGCAATTTCCTTGCCAAGATAGGTATGCCCCATGTTCAGGGTAGGATGGGGGCTTCAGAAACAGCCCTCTTCCTCAATTGGCATTTTGTTTTTTTTGGAGAGGGGGTCAGCGTGGGACAGATCTTGAAGAATGTGTTACTTAGCAGACTCTGCCCCCTAGGTTGCAGAATGGTGCTGCTCCCCCAGGTTTTAAATTGGGCATTAGACATGTAGGGTTGTTTGGGTGGATGCTGGAATACCACGGATAACACACAGGAGGTGTCTACGCAGTACCTCCCTCCATTAAAGGAGATGACTCCTTTAAGTACATACACGCCTAATTCTAATCTGTGATACACACTCAGCACAAAGAAGGTAGTTATTATTCCTCAAATCAAACTTTAAAAAAAGCAGATTTTTTTTAAAAAAGGTGTTAAAATATATTTAATGTATTCAAACAAGAAGTCTGTGGTCAAAGTGGTCATTCTAGGAAGAAATACTTTGAGCTCTTTTTTGTAGTTTTGATTAAAATCTGTTTAAAACAAAATATAGACAAACTTAGTCCATCCACTAATCCCGGTTAATCCCTTTCGGGGTCATGGTGTTGCTGGAGCCTATCCCAGCTAGTTGGAAGAAGGCGGGGTACACTCTGAACAGGTGCTCAGTCTGTCGCAGGAACAAAGTTACTCCAAATTTAAATTGGAAAAGACTCAAAATGACTGCTTCTGGTGTTAAACTTGTTCAACTCCAGCTTGTCCAGAATGCGGCGGCAACGCTTTTAACAGGAACCACCAGAAGGGCACACATCACATCACTTTTATTCTCACCACATTGGCTACCGCTCAGATTTAGAATTGATTTTAAAACCTTAGTTTTAACATGTAATGCTCTAAATGGACAGGTTCAGATGTGTTAACACCTGACACCACTAACCGATCTCTTCGCTCCTCAGATCAAAATCTTCTTAAAGTTCAGAGAACTCAATTTAAAACCCGTGGAGACCTGTCCTTTCAAGCTGTAGCCCCCAGGCTCTGGAACGCCCTACCATTAAGTCTCTGTATGGCTGAATCTGTTGGTTCTTTTAAAATTTTTAAATTCTTTTTTATTCAGACAGGCTTTTACAAAACTTTTTTTCTCGTTTTGATTCCCTTTTACTCGTTTTTACATTTATTTTTATTTATGATGGTTTATTTATTTATTTATTTTATCCTATTTTATTCATTTTTATTGCTGTATTGCTTATATTATATTGCTTATATTTATGTCTTGTAACGCACTTTGTGATTTTAACTTGTGAAAAGTGCTATATAAATACATTTCTTCTTCTTCTTGAACTTGCAACCGAAGCGATCCTAGACTGATTTATTTTTGACAAGTGAGAAGTTTAAACTTTAAACTTCCTTTAGGAATGAAAAATATCTTTGAATAATCCTTACTTTATGTGCAGATTTTAAAATGTACCCATAATAATATTGTTAGGTTCAAAACCCAAACATTAGTAAATCTGCAAAGAAACACAAGAGAGTTGAGTATGGCTTTTACCTGCAGGGAGAGTGCCAGAGATCGCTCAGTTACAAGCTCCTCCAAACACTCTGCAGATCTCCGTCTCTCCCTGCTATTTATTGAAAGGGAACATCCTAGTTACATGCTGATTCAGCCACTAAGGGAGGGGAAGAAAAAGGGGGCTGGCTGAAGCAGTTTGTAGATAAGAAGAGAAAAGGAGGGGTAAACCGTGCCCCTTCCTGAGATAGGGGTCACACGACAAGACTTTGAAGTTTGATAGTGTGCAGCCCTGGAATGTAAGACTTTGAGGTTCCCCTGTTTGTCCTGCCCCTGGTGTGGAAAGGTCACAACCTCTTAAGATACACTCAGAACTGCCATTCCACAGAGGGGTCACCATTAGTAAGAAAACAGAATAAGAATCATAAAATCTCTAACATTTCCCTCCTGTTTATGCTGTTTTCTAAGCGTGCATCAACTGGTATATCTTCACTGAGGATTTTTAATAACAGTCTCATAGTAGCATTAAGAGAAACAGGTACACTCAGAGAAGTTAGATTTCTGCTGTGGACGGAAAAAGGTCTAAAGGAGAGGCCTTGTCGTCTTCGTCGTCTTCTGCGTCGGAGCGTTGGTGGATCAGTGCGTACATCTCGGTGACATCCGTTTGGACCGGTGCCAGAGCCTTGTTAATGACCCGCAGCACCAGTGCCCGGATGCAAGGTATACAGCAACATCCACAGATGGTAAGCAAGGCTGCAAACAGGGCAATAGACATTAGTGCAGAGACAACCAGTGCCTGATATTGGCCAAACATGTCTCCGAAGCCGCTCCAGAAGGAAGTGTCCACCCCAGAGTGGTCCTTCATTTTGTTGTTGAGGGAGCGGAGTCCTTCTAATGCCTTTGTCAGCTTCCCATCAGGGGCCGTGTTGTTTGGGATGAAGGTGCAGCATTGCTCTCCGAACATCGCACAGACTCCTCCTTTTTCAGCCAACAGCATGTCCACGGCTATGCGGTTCCCCGTGGTAACCTTAAACCAGTCGTCCACCGAAGATCGAACCAGCACTTGTCTAGGATGTGCTGATGTGGATTTTGGACCGGCCGTTATGTCGGGGAGGTCGGTGGCCGCTGTAATATTTGGACAGAGGAAGAACGGCACACACTCGTCCCAATCGTGGGGCCGCCATACACAGAGGCGGAGCCCGTGACATTTTGCATCCTGATAGTGGGTTCCTGAAACAACAGAAGGTGGTGCAGACAAGGGACTGGCAGTGGTATTTATACTCACTAGGACTTTTCCATCAGCATACTCCATGGTAAAGTGACCTGTCCATGGCCGGGCTCTACTGCCATACCCATAAGAGCCCTTTGTCCAGGTTCCGGTAGTGGCCGCAACATTTCCCCAATAGTAGCCCTCATTGCGTATGCTGGTCGTGTCCAGGTACCAGTCGTAGTCCCTCCATGCTTTGATTGGATATCCTCCTATATTTTTGTCAAAAATAATAGTGCTTTGCGTAGAATTAGTCTGGTAACAGTAATATAGCTCATAAGTTGTTAACCCCTTTTCAGATTCATTACAGGGATTCTTAATTTTTCCATGCTGTAAGAGGGAATTGGACTTCCACGTTGCACTAGGTCCCACTCCCCAGGCAAATGTTTGTGTAGCCAGCGCGAGCAACGCTACGAGGAGAACGAGGAAATTCATGTCTATTTTTAGTGAACCTTTCCTACACACTTACACAAGGGGTTGACAATCTTCACCAGGGTTGAGACAAAGGTAACCTATTGTCACCAATCCCTTTGTAGCTGGCCTTTCCTTGTTAGTGCCTGATGAAGGATTCCTATCCTACACGGGGAGCAGCTATCTAGTTTTACTCGTTCTTCATCACTCTTTTGCAGTGAGTTAGATGGATCCACGTTGTGCGCTCAGCTATTTTTACTGCTGTTCCTGTGGTGAGTAAGACCTGATAGGGTCCTTCCCACTTAGGGGAGTGCCAATGTTTCTTCTTAATTGATTTTATCAAGATCCAGTCCCCTGGTTCCACTAGGGGTCCCTCCTGTGGAGACATAGAGGATATGCTTTCTTTGTTATTCTGACGCTCACTTTGTTTTTGTATCATTCGTCTCATGTGGTCAGCTAAGTCTTGTTCTTCAGTTGTTTCCCATTTATTGTTGAAGTAGGGAAGCCTATAAGGTCTTCCAAACAGGGTCTCATAGGGAGTCAACCCTTCAGTACTTGTAATGTTTATGTACATTTGGACTAATTCTATACATTGAGTCCAGTTTCTTCCTGTTTCTTCCATGCATTTCCTTAGTCTATTTTTTATAGTTCCATTCATTCTTTCTACCAATCCTGCACTTTGGGGGTGATAAGCGCAGTGGCGTTTTAGGTCTATTTGGAAAGCTTGACCTATTTTGGTAATGATTTGATTCACAAAATGTGTTCCATTGTCACTGTATATTTTTTCTGGTATTCCATACCGTGGAATAATGTCTTTGCATAGAGCTTTAGCTACTGTTAGAGCATCTGGATGCTTTGTAGGAAATATTTCTACCCATTTGGAAAATGCATCTATTATTACTAAGCAAAACTTTTTCCCTTCACTTTGGCTTAGTTCGATGAAATCCATATGTATATGTTGGAATGGATATTGTGGGGCAGGAAACTGACCTCTTCGTGGTCTTAAATTTCCTTGGGCGTTATGTTTAGCACATATAAGACATGCTCGACAAAAATTTTTTACGTAATTGTTAAATCCATACGTTGTATAGATTTGGTTAACCATTCCTGCTATCCCCCCTGTTGAGACATGGGTTGTCCCATGACTCAATATTGCTGCCCATTGGTATAGATTTTTTGGTAGGACTGGTGTATTCAGTGGTCACATAAATATGCCATCTTTTAATTTAGCCCCTTTGTTTTCCCATAATCGTTGTTCATGTATGGGTGATTGTTTTCTTTAATTAGTGTTGCTAATCTTGCTGCATGTTGTATGCAGAGTGACTGTCTGGTTTCCAGTGAATGTAAAGGAGCACTGCAACACAAGAACACCTTTCTGACTGTCTGAGGTTTGGGATGTTTAAAAATGGAAGATCTGTGTTCCGCTGACATTGCAAAACCTTGAGCAGAAACAGTGCATCCTAGGAAAGTGACAGACTTTCTGCAGCACTGCAGCTTTTTCATGGACATTTTGAAGCCGCAGATCCATAATCTTCTCAGAAGTATGGACGAGGCCTGTAAACAGGTCTCTGCTGTAGGTGCTGCCAAAAGCAGATCAACAACGTACTGCACCAACATATAGTATTCAGGAAAAATCACAGTTTCTAATATTGTCTTTAAAGCCTGATTGAAAATGCCTGGACTACACTTAAACCCTTGTGGTAGTCTTTGGTACTGCAACCTGCTACCCTTATAATAAAAAGCAAAATATTTCCTGCTTTCAGGTGCCAAAGGGAGACAGAAAAATGCGTTTGCCAGATCAACAACAATGAACCATTTATAGTTTGGGTGCCCACATGAGACAAAACAAAGGCTCGTTCCAGAGCTGCCTCATAAAACATACTTATCAGAAGAACTGGCCATTCACAAGGGCCCCTCCAGAGCCCATGACTGTCTTTGATCTTTATCTTTATGACCTTTTGTTTGTCCTTTTACTATGATAAACCCATTTCTGCACCATTCTGCCAGTTCCCAAATAACAACGTTACATGCATGTACTGAGTGAATAATTCAACCATCACCTCTTGACGGGCTACATCCTCCAAAGCCAAACATAAGGCCAGCACCTCAGCAGCCTCTGAGGGCGCCTGAGTCATGACCTCCATGTTCACTGTGACAAACTATCCATCCTTACATATAACCACCTCCGCTGCTGCACTCAATGAACCATCCTGTTTCCGCCAACAACAGCCATATGTGAACATTCGCCTTCCTGTTTTGAGTGTTTTAGTGTGTATTAAATGTGTGGTGCTGTAAGTTTTTTTCATCAATCTGGTTTGCCGTAGAGAAGATAAAATGAATGATGCCAATGCCATGTAAAACAAAATGGAATGTACAGTGAGAATGATAAGTGTGTGTCACATGACTTTTAGTCTTTGTGATCAAAATAGTGAGACCTGTTGTTTACAGAGTATAAGGTGATTGTCTGTTTTCCAAGGAATCTAAGGGGCTCTGCTATTTGTTAATGGAGCCCTGCACCGTTTGACTCAGCACACCATTTACAACCCCTGTAGAAAAAAGTAAAATATTTCTGACTTACATCAAATAGTGGTTGACCCACTGTTCTATTCAACCATGACTGAATGACCCTTATTTAACCAATTTAATTTTATATCCTTTTGAGGAATGCAATGTTGTTTATGACCTACTCTGGACCCCTCATTTTGTCCCTGTGGGGGATGTGATCTGTGAGTTTGTTTGTGGTGTGTTTGCAGAGGATTGCAGTAGGGCTGTAAATGGCTGTAAATGCAGATGTGCTTGGCGACACAACAGTCTTTTTCTGTGGGGGGAGGGCTTGATGGCCCTCTTCCCCATCCCAACCTGGTTACTATAGCTTGAGAAATCAGATCATTTTCTTCTTCTTCTGTCATTTGACCTCTTTCTCCCCCATCTTCAGGATCACAGGCCGCATGGCCTGCAACAACACTGAAGCCATCATTACTCCCTCTGCAAGTCTAAATGGTGGGGGGCTGTGAGCAACAGGAGATAAATTCACCCACTGTCAGCTCCCCCCTTCTCCTCCAAAATCCTTTGTCTCAAGTAATTCACCGTTTTCAACTCTTGCATTTCCACCACCTGTAAGAGTTTACTCAGACCCTGCCAACCAACGTCACATTTCTCATCAGTCTGACATTTATTCACTCTCTGCCACTAATTCTTACATTTTCTTTTCATTTTTCTGTTTTTTTTTTTTTTTTTTTCCATTGTACTCAACATCTGCTGTTCCAACACCATTCACACCACTTCAGGAAAGAGGGTGGAGCTGCAGCCTCCACACTCTTTGCATTCGTTCAGGTTTTCCTTCCATTCTTACTCCACACACTCAACACACTCAGTCACTCTTATTAAAGCTATTAATTTACTGTCCAATTAATTGTATAAAATTGCCAACCAATTTTGTTATCTAATTTTGATTTAAAATTTTAATTTTAACTTTTCAAATTTAGGGGGTGGATTAAACCTTGTTCTTCAGACCTTATTCTACTTTACCTTAACCTTTACCGTTGCGCGCTTTGGGATTACAATCCAGGTCTCACGTAGGACTTCTGGAGTTTTAATCTTTTATCCTAAATCTAAAAGGTGTCAACTCTCCCTCTGTAGGGCAAGGTTTCACCTAACCCACCCCAAAGAGCGCCGACTCTATCTCTCCTCCTCTGGTAGACACGCCCACTGTCTGCGCGTTCCCAGCAGGAATGCTCGGGCACGAGCTCTGCAACCTCTGCTTCTCATGCAGCCTTTTTTTTTCCTTTTTCTGTACTCTCTCTTTTGCTGTTCTGAATATCTTTTCTGTGCTGCTCTGACTCTTTCAATCAATCTCCGACACATGTCAACTCTTCCTGCTTCTTATGCTTTATCCACTTTCTTCTGCATCTTCGTCTCATTCTCTTTCTCCTTTTTCTCTTTCTCTCTTCTCTCTTCTCTCGCTCTTTTTTCTCCCTCTTCTCTCTGCTTTGCAACTTTCATCCATTCCCTCGTTTGCTGATAACCTTTCTTGTTCATTTCTTTAATTTTACCGTTACATTTTTCTCTGATGTTAAGTTGTAGTTGTCTTATGTCGGTACTACTTAACCTTCCGCTGAATTTATGTTGTTTAACCCAGTATGGTAGGGGTTCAACTGCAGTGTGATCCTCTCGTTGGATCACTCTCCAGTCTTTGCATGGCAGGTCTCGGAGGACCTTTTCTTTTTCTTTGCTTTGATTTTTACCCATTTTGAACTAAAATTTGGACTCAGTGGGGGTTAACACCTAGGGTGTTCTAACACTGAGTTTCAGTTGTCCAACAATGCAATAATGAATTTATTCCTGTGGTGAGACACAAGCTTCTACCCTTCCGGGCGGTGTCTCCTTGGATACAGCCTTCCACAGAAACTTATTGCTCACTATTGTTGGCTTTGGTATGGAATGTAAGTACCTAGTGGTAATTACAGTCCCTCACACACACACAGTCATTCCTTTTTTTAGACGTCTCTCTTTTCTTTTTTAAGCACACAGCTTTCTTTAATACACTGTTACCAGAGGACTCCGCCGTCCTTCACACAGAGGAGGTTACCCTCCCGCGGAACTTAACTGTAAATCAGTGTACCTGATAGGGTCTAGAATTCTCAGGGTTTTCTATTTTATTTCACACAGTAGCACACAGCTTTTTAAGTCTAGCACACAGCTTTTTAAGACTATTTTATTTCACACAGTAGCACACAGCTTTTTAAGTCAAGACATACTCACACTCCCGGTGTTCGGGATGTCCGTCAACCGTTAGACCCCAGCCGGTGGAGAGTACACCCAGGCCCGGAAAGGGTATACAATGCCACGGCCGCGGACTTCTCCTGGTTCTCTCCCACCTGCTGGGGTACTTCAGGTATGTTCAAATCCCGGACGAGCCCCCAATTAATGTTAGGTTCAAAACCCAAACATTAGTAAATCTGCAAAGAAACACAAGAGAGTTGAGTATGGCTTTTACCTGCAGGGAGAGTGCCAGAGATTGCTCAGTTACAAGCTCCTCCAAACACTCTGCAGATCTCAGGTCTCCCCCTGCTATTTATTGAAAGGGAACACCCTAGTTACATGCTGATTCAGCCACTAAGGGAGGGGAAGAAAAAGGGGGCTGGCTGAAGCAGTTTGTAGATAAGAAGAGAAAAGGAGAGGTAACCCGTGCCCCTTCCTGAGATAGGGGTCACACGACAAGACTTTGAAGTTTGATAGTGTGCAGTTCTGGAATGTAAGACTTTGAGGTTTGATAGTAGATAACTCTGGAATGTAAGACTTTGAGGTTCCCCTGTTTGTCCTGCCCCTGGTGTGGAAAGGTCACAACCTCTTAAGATACACTCAGAACTGCCATTCCACAGAGGGGTCACCATTAGTAAGAAAACAGAATAAGAATCATAAAATCTCTAACAAATATACTACACAATTTAGTTTAATCTTACATTTTAAGGTGTGTGCTTCAAATTTAGGCTTGAATATGACAATACAAAGTTAAACAACTGTCATTCTTTAGGTACCAGTACGTGATGTAAAAAATCCTCCCAGAAATGTTGCTATAAATCTCTCCAGTGCCAGACATAGCAGTTTGGGGGCCCTGGCAAACAACTACATGGGGCCCTCTTTAGCGTTTGCATCAATCTCTCTTTTCTTTATCTTTACCTATAGGGTAAAATATTTGTCAATACCTTCTTTACTGGTCCACTTTTGGACAGCATCAATGTCATGAATCCAAATGTTTTGATAAGGATCTAAAAGCTGAAATCCCATTTTAATGTTAAAGAAATGTATTTCAGATACTGTTCTTTGTAGAAAACAAATACAGGAATTCTGTGTAAAAATGCTTTTGTTTCTCATATTAGTGTTGCTTTCAGTTTTATCAGTATTTTAGGTTTTTCTACAATCTTTGTTACCAACTGGCACTCCTGAAGGGAAAATGTGTTATTGAAGGGTCCCTTCACAGCATGGCCTGTTGTTTGCAAATGAGACAAGGACGCCTCACTGTGGCTCACAGAAGAAAATACAGCGAGCTGTCACAGGTTTGTGTCAACTCAGAACTTTCAGACTTTATTAGAGATCAGACAAAATCCCCAAACCTGTTTTATTTATGCAATGACAGCCGTTTTGTAAGTAATGACAAAATTAAACGCACACAGAGAAGTTTAAAAGGAACATATTTATTTTTCATACCTTGAACATTTGGGAAGTCATTTCAGAAAATTACGGTTGTGGAATGAACCAACAAAGGTTTAAAAACAATGTATTCAAGTCAAAATTCAGTCTTCTAACTCTGTTTCAAACAGAGATGGTCTGAACTTCTACAACCTGTTTGAAACTAAATTTAAAAATAGGTTTATGCTGTCAAGGATCAATAACCAAGGCACAAAGAGGAAGAGTGCAGCACAGTATAAGTTCAATACTCATTTGAGATACACATTCTGAGCAGTGAATTCTTTATTTACTTGAGTGTTTATTACTGTTAGGTTCTCAGATGGAGAAGAACATAAATCACTTCAGTCAGAAAACACAGCACATCTAATGATCAAAACAGAAACATTCTAAAAACAGACATCCATCACACAAATAAAAAGAAAACAAACTGATTCTCAGCTGAACAGCTGTTCATATTCAAGTTTATTGCAACAACATCGGAGTTTATTCCTGATCACACATAAAAATCCAATCCACAAATGCTCATAATCTTTAGCTCTTCCTTTCAGCTGCTCCCTTTGTGGTGACTACAGCCAACAACATGCCTTCATTTCCCATCCCTATCCCTGCCTATCCCTCCCCTCTGCATCTTCCTCACACCAACAACCCTCTTGTCCTGTTTTACTACATCCACAAACATCCTCTTTGGCCTCAACATGGCTGCTCTCACCACAAACCACACTGTCATCTGGAAACATCATGGTCCCCAGAGATTTAGGTCTAACTTCATCTGTCAGTATATCCATCACCATGGAAACAAAAAGGGGCTCAAAGCTTTGGTCTTTGGTCCTGTTCCACCTCCACATAAATATCGTCATCAATGCATTTTTAAAACGATTTAAGCTCAATTTTATAGTTTCCATTTTGATGGACAGCTTAGAATATTTTATTTTGATCATTATCCAGTGATAACTTCACAGATGAAATCAAATCCCTTGAATCTGGCTTCTTGAGAAGCTGGTATTTGGATCAACTTTAAAAAAACAAAAAAACCCAAAACAGATCCTCAAGATCTTTTAGAAAGCAAATCCCATCCCAAATAATCACATATACTTCTGCTCAATCAGGCTTTCATACGTTTACTTGACATACCTCTTCTGCTGCACTCGGTTAAGTTAGTTTGAGGAAAATGTCTAATAGTTCATAAAGGACAAAATTAACAAACATTCAGACTGAATGCAATCTGCTAAGACAAAAGGCAGAACCTCTGCTTGTGTGGAGACCGTCATCTTCCATGCAACTCTTTTCCTGTGTGGCGCTCTACACGCTGAGTGTTCGGGGTCCCGCGCTCTGAACAGCCTCCATAATGGACTGGACCACGTCAGAGGTTGAGCTGTGGCCTCCCAGGTCAGCAGTGTGAAGCTGAGGAGCAAGGACACGTGAGGCAAATGATACTGTTGCTGTACAGTAGTTTCTCGCTATATCATGGTTCGCCTCTATTTTTTTGCAGTTTCTTTTAGAGCAATTTAACTTTTTTTCAAACAGAATTTTGTGTTTTATCCAGATTGGCTGTAGAAAATTGTCAATCAATCTCCATGTCATGTCTCCTCAACTAAATGTGCTCAGTTTGCCAAATTTACATAAATCTTCAATCGCAATCAGATCTTTGTTGTCATTCTATAATACTGGAGTTATTTTTCTATGAAGGTTTGAATTGTGAGAGTTTAAACAAGAGAGAAAAGTATGAAAATGTTCCTGTCTGTCTGAGAAAAGTGGATAAACTGTGTAGTGAGGAGCTTTAGTTAAAGCATCTATTGTTATTGTAAAAAATAAAGATGATTGCAGGTTATCATTAGAGTGTAACTTCTGCAATAAAAGAAAGATCACAGTAACTGAATAAAAATGTTCTTTTTCTACACAAGAGTGTGCTGCTGGGCGTGGTTTGGTACTGTGTTTTCAGTCGTGGCTCACCTGGGCCTCAGAGAGAGTAGACAGGATGGCTCTGCGGATGATCCTGGCATAGGCGTGAAGCTTTAGGTGATCCAGCAGCAAACAGGAGGCCAGCAACATCGCTGTGGGGTTCGCTTTGTTGGAGTTTGCAATGCTCTTGCCTGTATTTCTGGTTCCCTGCAGAAAAGGAGACATTAAAAAAAAAAAATTCTAGCTAATTTTCAGGAAAACGTTAAGATGAAAAACAAGGCTTTAAAGTTCAAACTTTTTAAAAATGCTGACTTCAACAGAAACACTGTTCTCATTTGATTTCATGTTATCATTCTAATGGATGGATCTGTTTTTTTCCTTTTAGAACAACATTCAGATGAAAAAAAAGTGAAACAAGGAAAAAATAAAAGATCTCACAGAACATCTCAGAATCAAATCTGGAAAACTCATTCATTCATTCATTTTCCAATCCGCTTTATCCCTTTCGGGGTCACGGGGTTGCCGGAGCCTAACCCGGCTACTCATGGGCGAAGGCAGGGTACACCCCTGGACTGGTCGCCAGTCCGTCGCAGGGGCCACAATCACACACCCATGCACACTCACATTCACACCTAGGGACAATTTCGAGTAACCAATTAACCTATGAAGCATGTTTTTGGACGGTGGGAGGAAGCCGGAGTACCCGGAGAAAACCCACGCATGCACGGGGAGAACATGCAAACTCCACACAGAAAGGTCCCCCAGCCAGGACTTGAACCGGGAACCTTCTTGCTGTGAGGCAGGAGCGCTAACCACTGCGCCACCGTGCAGCCCTCCATCTTAACATTAAAAAAAAAAAAAAAAAAATATTATCCTTCATTCAGTTTTTGTGGCCAAAAAAAAAAGACAGAAGTCTCAATACAACAAGCATTGAATCACGATGATGGTTTTTACACCAACATCTCAGTACTAAACATGAGACTGAAGATTTCAGAGGGACAGAAGAGGATGGAAGCACAAAGGCCTCGCTACAACATCCACCCAGTGATGATGCAATAAAAGAAAAACCTAGAAAGGTCGAGGGTCTCAAATCCAGATCTCAACTTCAGACACAAAGCTGAATGACAAGGTCTTTTGACATAAAGCTTACGTTTGTCAGAGAAATGTAATGAATTTGTCTTTGTGTCTCACCGTCTCAAATACAGCGTAGTCCATTCCATAGTTGGCCCCTGGCACCAGGCCTGGTCCACCAACCAGACCAGCACACACATTGCTCACAACGTTGCCATACAGGTTGGGCATGACCATCACATCAAACTGCTGAGGCCTGGAAACCAGCTAACAGACAGACAGAACAGGTTTACTCTGTAGTCAGGGTGAGACAAGGCAGGACGTTTGTTAAAGTAGTTTATCTGTGAACATCCCAGAGGAGTGTTCCACCACACAGCTTTGAATTGGTTCATGCACAGACATGCCTGCATGGTGGTGTTGTCCACAATCATGCTGTCAAATGTGATCTCTGGGTAACCACTGGCAACTTCTTTGCAGCACTCCAGGAAGAGGCCATCACCCAACTTCCTGTTCCAAGAAATAAAGGGACGTACTTCCAATGTGTAAAGTAAATTGCGTGTAAAGCCTTAGAAGCAGCAGAGACTCACATGATGTTGGCTTTGTGCACAGCCGTGACTCGGCTGCGTGCTTTTTCTCGGGCCGTCTTGAAAGCATAATCAGCGATGCGTAAAGATTTGCTCCTGGTGATGATTTTCAGACATTCAACCACACCCGGAACGTTCTGCAGCAATGGAGTGAGGACCAAAGAGTACACGTGTTAGACTGGGTTACAGCTGCTCCTCTACAGTAGAAATAAAAGAAGACGTGTCACTAGTGCACACACCTCATGCTCCAAGCTGCTGTACTCTCCCTCTGTGTTTTCCCTGATAATCATGACATCCACATTACTGTGCCGGGTTCTCACGCCAGGCAGAGACTGGCAGTGAATAACGTTTGCATACAGATCCAGAGTGGTCCTGCAGTGCCGGGAAGTACACGCGGATTTGCAGGGAACAAGTTTCTCAAGAGAAAACTGGGACTAATGAAGACTCACCGCAGCAGGTTGTTCCTGGACTTGCACGACGATGGCAAGTTGTGATTGGTCTCGATGTTTCCTGGTTTCACAAGAAAATTTACAACTGAAAGGAACCAGCTGAGATACTGAGACAACAGAGCTCCAAGTTTAATGTTTCGCCTCCACGCAAAAAAACAGATGGTTTATTGATACAATCTAAAAATAATCTGTGAAAGGTAAATTTGGTGAAGTAGGATTACAGATGTTTTAAGGCTGTAAAACTCCTCACTACACACTTTATACACTTATTTCAGACATGAACATTTTCACACTTTTCTCTCATTTAAACTTTCAAAGTTTAAACCTTTGTAGAAAAATCAGTCCAGTATTATGAAATGAAAATAAAGATCTAATCCCGATCAAAGGTTTTGTTGTAGCTTCTGAGAACTGAACACATTCTGTTCAGGAGACACGGCACAGATGACAATGCTCTACAGCCAATCAGGACACAGAACACAATGTGCTGTGTAAAAGAACATGCAAACTAAAACTGAAAAAATTCATAGAAACAGTTGTGGGCGGGACTGTTGGCAGGGATTTCCCATCATCCCTTTGTTTACACTCTCTCCTACTTGCTTACAGCCCCTCACAACCCAAACCAAACATTAGCACTGCAACATAAAACCCGAGCAATTTTGGAGCTATCCAGCCATACAGTCTGTAGCTCAAGCGAGGAAAACAAGGACGTACATGGATCTATTTGTCTGTAAGTGGATGCATCAGACTGGAGCTGAGCATGGTGCTCATGACCCGCTGACTGTAGCACCTTTATCACAGATACAGGCATTTTCAGACAGCATTTTTTTCATCTGATGCTAAGTCTGCACGATTTGAATAAAAAGCCCTCATAAATGTTGTTTCATTTTAAATTATTTTATACAAGCTCTCAATCATCAGAAAAATGCTACAATAACATATTAAAAACACCAAAAACATGATTTCCATTGGGGTGGGTCTTTAATGAATACCCTGGAATTCTAAGAGAACATTAGATTATGTGTTTGTTTTTTTATGCAGTGCTAAGAAAATGCTGCAGTACTATTTCTGCTTACTGAGAATCAAGCCTTATTGGTTAGATATTTACAATAACCATCTATTCACATTTTTCAGAGAAAAATACAGAGAAAACAAGCTTATCTGAAATGTATGTGTCCAGTTACCTTTCAGTGCAACGCCATTGCGTCTGATAGCCATTATGGCATTGGTGATGTCATCTTCCTGCGTCACACCTGAGTCCACATTGACGACCTCAAAGTCCACCGGCACACAGCAGAACCTGATGGTGAAAACACTTGGGTATGAAGGTCCAGTGATTGTGTGTGTGTGTGTGTGTGTGTGTGTGTGTGTGTGTGTGTATGCGTGAATAAATCAAATGTCACCGGAATAGTTCCTGTACGTGTCCGGACAGCTCCGGTCCAATGCCATCTCCAGGAATCAGGGTCACTGTGTGCCGCCCCCCATACTTTGCGGGAGGAGGCTGTAACAAAAAAACTGCTAGTTCAGCCCCATCGTATCATTTGAAAGACTCAATCAGGCAAACAGCGGAGTTTAGACGCTAATGAAGGATCAGCAAGCTGCTGTACTCACTATAGTCTTGATTGGGTGGATGGAGGAAGGGGAGATCCAAACAGAGGTAGGACAACAGGAATATTAACGTGGTAAAAAAAAAAAAACAAACAGGTGGGGGGCAGTGAGAACTGCAGCTTCCTGCCACAATCACAACACAATACATTGTTGAACATGTGTGCACAACAAACAAAAACATGTTCAACAGGTTAGAATCTCCGAAAGTGAAGGTCAGAAGGTAAATACACGTGGATGTCTACTTAAGCATCTAAAGTAATAATCTAGTATATTTTTTCATAAATCACAGACATATTTGACATCATTACTTACAGTGTAGGTTGATTGTTTTGCCTGGTGACATTTTGTTATAGCAAAAACCTGAGGAAACATGGGTACAGGGGACACATGAGGGTGGGTAAAGGGAATTATACTCCTGTAAGAGTAGTTGTAGTTCAAAAGTGTATTTAGCAAAAGTAAAAGCAAGACATCCAAATATTTACAGTAGTAAGAGTAAAAGAGTTACGAAAATATTCAGTATGATTTAAAACAGATCAGATAAATCAGAATAAAAATTAATGAGTGTATTTGAGTGTTTGAGATCCTGAGTCTTCTTGGCATAAACCTGGATTTTAGGGATTATTATAATAACATAAGGATGAACAGTATTGAACTTTTGCAGATATCTGACATGTTTATGTTTCAAACGCATGCTGGCTAATCCCTTCAGTTCGCATTTTTAGAATATATGACACACGCTTGCTTCTATTTTTTTGTTTAAATGTATTTTAAATATTGTGTCACAGCTGCTTAAAAAAACCTTGCACTTTTCACTAATTCGTTCATAGTGATTATTAAGCCAAAGCTGAACTAGAGCACCAAAACCTTTAGCAGAAAAATTTCAAGGAAAAATGTTCAAATTTCTAAGAGTACTGGCTTATGATCAATCTACTCAATTAAACTTGTGTGACACAATAAAATGTACTTTTTTGACATTTACTTAATGTAACTGATTAAATATAACTTATTACCTTTAGTAAAAAGTATTAAAGTGTATTTAGTCTATACTAAAAGTGAGGCAGTATACTTTAAGTTTACTGTTTATAAGCTATCTTGTAAACTCAAAGTATTCCCATTTAGTCTGAAGAAGTATTCAGCTAATATACTTCAAGTATACTACTTTTTGCTAAGGGTAGTACCAACTACTGTAAACACATAATTTATTACTACACAAACTTGCAAACACTTCGATGTACTTTATAACACTTAAGTGGTGTGAAATGCATGCTTGTGTTGTGCTTCGCTTTCTTAAATTACTACATTTAAAGATAGGAGTGTGATGAAACAAACTTTAAAAACGGAGACGGGAACACTTTCGGTTCTTGTAAATGTCTTCTTAGCACAGAGTAAAACGTGCAGCCGAGTAAGCTTAATTTAAACAGAATCAAACTTAAACGGCGGTGCTGAACGGACAGCGACAGGAAGCAGCGAAAGCTAGCTCGGCTAGCTGACTGACCGGACCTGACCCGCTCAGCCTGGGTCCGAATGTTCCGGTAAACTCCCCGTTCAAGTCAAAAACAAGAGTTCGGCGGTTTGCTGGAGGACGGAAAACGTCTCGCTTACCTGCGGACACCGGTTGCTGAACACGGGCGTTAGAGCGCGAGGCAGAGAACGAAGAGCACGCGCCGTCATGGTGTCTGCGTGTCAGCGAGGAGAGAGAGCTGTGTGATGGACCGGGAGAGGCGCGCGCGCACGGCTAATCCTCTTTGCTTTTGTTGTTGTTGTCTCTTTGAAACATGTAAATGCTAGTCCATTTTTTAACCAATTTAGACCGCACTAACAAAAACTATAGGGATTTAGAAAAACAAAGCACAATTTTAGACCAAAACAGTTTTATCTGCGCAGCTGCTTTGGTGGTTTAGAAAGAACAAACGATTTCTCTTCCAAGAACTCAGTGTATCATCAAAGTTAGAACGTAACTTGACACCCGTCACACCTGTTTTGTGCAATATTCAGGGAAAAGTACTCACAATCTCAGAAACACACTATTCAATTGTTCCAATGACGTCATGCAGGTGCTCACAAACGGAAGTTCCCCTGCAAACCAATCCTCTTTCTGTCTAATGATATTCAATCACCTTTTGACTTCAATGTTTTGACGCTTTAAAACGTTTGTCCGCAGTTTACATTAGGAGTCTGCAGCTTTTAACGCTAAAGGAGCCATTTGAGCCAGTTTCTGCTGACTACAACCCGTCAAGAGCCACAAAGTCCCACTTGACTTGACTTTACGTACTTTAGTGTTTTTATGGTTTTGTGTTAATGTAGCTTTTAAATTTTGCAATAATTGAATTATAAGAGTGTTGTATTTTTCTATAAAACAATTTTGACATATTTTACCTTAAACAGCAGAACACAACACAATTAAATAAAATACTAAATGAAATTCAGAATAAAATACACCTAATCAAAAAATAAAATACACCCTAAAGCTCCTCCTGCTGCAGAAGAATTAAAAATGCAAAGTAAGCCTGCAGGCATGGAATTTTCTTTTATCATTATCATTTTGATGCACTGTGATCCTTTTTCTCCTTGTACGTTCAAACATTTGACAACATTGGCATGAAGTCCATTTTTAAAAATCGATGTGTGGTAAAAGCTTATTCTAATGATAAGCCATTCTGACAGTAGATGAAGCCTTTCAACATTTTGATGCTCAATTTTCTGACATGTTAAAAATACAAAAAACAAATGGCAAAACTTAATTAATAAGAACTAATTAATCAGAACTACAAACCCTTTATTTATTCAAATTGTTAGTATTTTTCTTCAAAGCCAAAGAGCTACAAATGAGGGAGAAGGACGCTGCATGTAGCTCTAGACTTCTGAGTTAGATTATTGTTAAAAGTCTCCATTTTAGATGACATCTAGTCCACACACTCATTCTGTAACATATTCTGGGGAGTTGGCCAAAAGAACTGCAGAAACTTTAAACATTGGTCGGTTTAGAACCACAATGGTGTAGTGAAGATGTGGCAAAACACTACTGGAGGGAAAAGGAACAGCAAAAAGACAAAGAACAATAGAGATTTTAATATGCATAACCAAATTTTCAAGTATTTATATTGACGGTAGCTTTTGCAATAACTCTCCTGAGTCTGTACTTCACCTGTTCTATAACTACGGATTTACTTTTGAGCTCTTGAACCAGTAGCCTAATAAGTTCTAATATATATTTCTTTATTTTAGTGTTGATAATAAAACATAAAAAGTGCTGTCAACTTATTATTTCTTCAAACTAAATTGTATATACATAAATGAGTAAGAAATATTTCTCTTCCATTTTGGGAGGGATTTATTACTGAAGTTTGTACTGACCTCTTAAAAATGTTCTAACTTCCAAGTGTACAAACTTTTTTTCATTAGTCTCTGTAAGCCATAAATTAACATATAATTTCTTGTTATTATGCTCTTTGCTGAAATTAATTGCGTAAAAACTAAAAATATTAAATAATATTAAATACTTTGTTTTGGATGCACTTGTCTATATGTTTTGGATATTCAGTCAACTAAATAAAGTGACGATTTCATTTTGTTATTTAACCTGGTATCTGCTCAGCTTCTGCTTCAAAGTAAACGTGATGAATCTTCACTTCAAGTGTTTGTTTTGTAGTTTATAAGACCATTATTCACAGAAAATCCTTGCAATAAAAAATAGTAACATTCTAATTTTATGGAAAATAGAAGACAAGTATGAGTAAAACCGGGAGGCTTCGTGTAACCACAAACAGAAAAACGTGTTAATCTAATCTGGACGGCGAGCTAATTTAGTGCAACAATTTGAACACCTGTTCTCCTGCAAACATATAATTGAACACCAGGGGGCGAAAAAGTCACACAGATCTGAATTAGCTGGAACGGCGCCAACCAACCTGTTACACCAAACATTGTTACATTTTGAATTCATCTACAGTTTTCTGCGCTAAATGCTTTTTTATACCAACTCAAAGGTACAAAAAATGCAGTTTGTCATGAAACGTTAAAGTAAAAATTAAAATTGAGATTAGGTATCTGCTATTTTATTTAAAAAATACACCAACTCTGGGATTGGTAGTCCTTTCAAAGGAAAAATAACTGAATCTGGCCTAAATTTATTTGCAGACCAATCAAAAACATCGTACCCTCTAGCTTTTTAACCTCAGACATTTCTTTTACCCAGGTGCTGGTAGTTGTATTTTTCTTTTTCGACGAAACAACAGTCTTGGTTGAACGGTTTTCGTTTGTTAACTCCATTTCCCAAAATCCACCACGAAAATGCCGCCTCCTCCCTCACCACCCTCCCACTGTATTGGGCCGCGAGGAAGTCGCAAGATGGCTGATGTCGCTTGGAAGTAACGTTCCCCTCTGCAACATGAAGCCGTGAGTGTGGAAGATAGCGAGGGAGGCACCATCGGGCGTTTGTTTTTATTTTCTTTTAGTTACTTTTCTTTTATTTCGTCAAACATCCATTTCATTCCGCGTCGTGTCCGCCCCGGACTTGTCTTCGGGAGTTGACGCGTCACATCACGCCGGGACCCTGCCAGCAGCTAACGGCTAGCCTTTGCTAGCAACTATAACTACAGCCAACCAGACTACCAGGCACATGCTTAACTGTTTTTTAACCCAAAGTCTGACAGCAGAGAGGCTGCAAAAATCAAAATTGAAAAGTACCGGAACTTCTTAGAGCTTGTGAGATACCGTTGTAAAGAAAACATCGCTGTCATAGAAAGAACGGTTTTCAAGCTTCTCTTGAGAACATTATGTCCGCCAACTGGCCATCCAGCCTGTGGGTCGCTGACTAATGCGTAGTATTACGGATCCTAATGTGCACTAATCAGCAAAAGTATAATCTAATGTAGATTTCGAAACAAAATCCACCTTCACGTTTCATGCTTTTTGTTGCTGTCAAATAGCGAGTCGAAACCCGGTCTTGTCGAGGCGAAATTATGGGAGCAGGAAATCTGTTGAACTTTTTCTGTTCGTAGGAAGCAACACTGGCCTTTGCTGGCAACCAACCAAAAATCCCAAGGGATGGACACCAAACCGAGTAGCCACAGTCTAAACTAAGAAATCGACATTTCAGTAACTCGGATTAATTCACATTATCAGACTCAGTTGCACATTTGTGCGCAGGTTTCCGCGGCTTGGGTGCCTTTTTGTGCGTTTGCGGCGTGAACTTAACTACAGTTTGTCACTACATCGGAGACGAGTTAGCTTGCCTAAGGTGCACAGCTAGCTCCCGTCTCCCCTACAACACATTACAAACACGGCGTACAGAACGTATCTAGACCCCACTCCCGGCCAGACACACCGGCTTAACAACACCGTCATGGGAGTGCAGGGCTTTCAAGAATACTTGGAGAAGCGGTGCCCCGGGGCCGCAGTCCCGGTGGACCTCCTTAAGCTCGCCCGTACGGCGGCCCGTCAGCCCCCTCACCATCATCACCCACACCACCATCCACATCACCCCGGGCCCATGCCTCCCCCGCCTCCGCCTGCCAGGATCCTGATCGACGCGGACTCCAGCCTGCAGCGCCTGTATGGCGGATACCAGACGGACTGGGTGTGCGGAGGCGAGTGGAACGCCATGCTGGGCTACCTGGCCGCCCTGTCCCAGGCCTGCCTGTACCAGGGATGCCTGGAGCTGGTCGTGGTGTTCAACGGCACTTTGGGGAAGGAGCGCTGGCCCGAGTGGGCGCGGCGAGCGCAGGGCCAGAGACAGACGGCACAGCTGATAGTCAACCACGTTAGCAGCAAGGCCACCCCGCCTCCCCGGGCATGGTTCCTGCCCCCAGCCTGCCTCAGCCACTGCGTCCGCCTCGCCATGTTTCGCTTCCGAGTGCGGGTGAGAACATACCGGCCGTGTCAGCTTGCTTTGGTGTGGGGCTGTTTAGCGTGCTGTTCACTTTACACTTACCCTTCCATGCTACACGCCCTGTTAGTCTCTTACATCACTTACCACCTTTTTAACTCCTTCCAGTTTGTGGGCAAATAAAACTGCCACTATCCTCCACTGAAATGAAACCCAGCTGGGACCAGCTATTCTGCACCGATTCAATCCCAGTTTGACTAATCAAGATGACTGGTTTTCAAGCTTTAGCTGACCTCTGCTCTTATGTATGTGCTGGAGATGGTCTGCAGGGATGAGTAACACGTCTAGAGCAACAGATTTGTTTGACTAGTCAGCAGCTGCTGGACCAAGAATCCCATAAGCATCACAAGATGACCTAATCTAGCCTAACTATTACATAACATAAACCCGATGGACCTTTTCATGTTTGTTGAAGGGCTGTTCAGAAGAATAATTATTTATAGGCCCCCTGTGTTTTACAATGGTGAAACGGTACCACTGTTAGTCAAATCTGATCTTATCTTGTTGGCTCTGGGGTTTGCAACCTGAGGTTCCAAAGCCACATGTGGCTCTTTTACCCCTTCTTTGTGGCTCTCTGGTTAAAGAAAAAAGTGTTTAATTTTAAAAGTAACTGTAAAAACAAAAAGTAAACTAACTCAAACTTTCACATTAACCGGCAACTTTCCATTTTTGAACAAATTCAAGGATTTTAAGTGCACTTTATGGTTTTGAAAACTACTGTAAATGTCACTTGATTATCTCTGATTTAGTTTTGGTATGTTAGATTTACACATTTCTGGCAGAGATGTACCACAAATGGTGATATAAACTTTTTTTAGATCACTACTGACATCACACTACCTCCTACTACAGTTTCTGCATTGATATGATCCTATGTGACACAGGGTGTACCAGTATTTTATTTTGCAAGGAAGTCATATAAACCTTTGTTAAAAGTTATAAACCATTTCATTTTTAAAAAAAGGCTAATTTATCTTTATCATCATGTTTTATTTGTGCCAAAACAATAGCTTTAGTAACAATAAGAAAAATGCAAATCTGTTTTTTTTTCTTTAGGGTGAACTGGGACCTAATGGCTCCTATTTGGTTTTTTGGTAGTGAGAAATCAACCTGTATGACTCTTAAAGTGTTGAAGGTTGCAGCCCCCTTTGTTAACTGATACTTTACTCATATTAAAACACTTGTTTTGATGATAATACACTAGATTATTTAACTAGAAGAGCTGGTTGTCTTATCTTAGCTTTCTTATAGTGATAGAACAGCACACAAATAGGATTGTTGCATGTTGAAGTGTCATAACTACTCCAGTGTCTTTATCACTTTTTGACATTTTTTAAACCTCTGTGTCTTGTTTTCCATAGGCTTGCATGCCTGTGAAATGAAAAGCTTCTTCCATGTAGCATCGTCTGGGCATAAATGTTGAAAACAACAACCAGCCACTTAAAATTGCTATGTGGTTGGTGTCTGTACGTGAGCATGCTTTGTGAAGTTGTACTGTAAAATAGACTCCAGGTTTTGATGCTCCTGGTTTCTTACCTCTGCTCACATTGCACCTTCTCTAAACCCAGTGCTGATCTTATCTGCAGAGCTTTTGCTTCAGATATTTTGCAACCCCTAAAGTCTTGCTGTTAGAAGTCCTGCATTTGCTATTCTGACTGTTAAAACTGGTTTTCGGTTTCACAGTTTGTTGCACTTAAACATGAAACAATGCAAACTAGTCACTTATCAACCCTCTTTTTATGATCATCTTTGCACTCCTTGTTCCAAGATACTCTTAATAAATTGGGTAGATTTGTTAATATTTACTGTGGTGTTGCAAAAGGTGACAGTAATAACTATGCTGTAATCATGAAGCTCCAAGATTTTCTTGTTTTCATTAATAAACTTTTGCTTTGGGATTTTTGACTTGTTGCTCTTATAGCACTAAAACAACCTGAACAGAAGTCCCAGTCAACTGATATCAGTATGCCACCGCATCTTTCTCATGGGTGTGCTTGTATTAATTCACAGGTTCCTTTTTTCAGATTGTTAGTTAACTGGCTTCATCAGATTGCTCATAATTACACTTTTAATCAGTTAATTACGATAAGATTCATAAAGTGGCTCTTCAGGAATGCTGAGGACTTTCGAGCAAAAGATCACCTGAAGCCCACTTGAATGCAGCATCACTGTTTCTAATCTGTTCAGTTGATGCTGCAGTTTCTACCAATGTCTGAATGTCAGTAAATATTCCTGCTGACGCTTACAGTCTACCTGGAATACATCCTTTTCCAGAATCGACAACAGGTTTCTGTGTAGAACTGGGTTGCAGGAAATAATCTACGGAAGTGAACTACTAAGTTCAAGTAGAGGGGCTGTAATGAAAATACATGACATTTTGAGTGACGCCAAGAACAAAAACTGCCTCAAAGTGAATCCAAAATTACACAAAACCGGAGACTTTATGTAGTTTGAACAAAGAATATCTGAACTTTAAAACAAATAGTTCTCCCAAACTGAAGAAGATTGCAAGGTTTTAATACATTACCAGCAGTTCGAGATGAGCTGCTGCAGCTGTTTTTCACCTCAACCAAAAGAAAGTGTGAGCGGCCATAAAGAAGCTGTGGACAAGTAGCATGTCAGGGTCTGTTATCTAGATGTTGAGTTTAAGTTTATTAGTCGGTTTTTAAATTTGTTTTTCCCTCTGTTGCAGTTTTACTTCAAAACATGGATTTCTGTATTGAAATTAAACAGTCAATAACCTTGTGAAATGGCTCTTTGACTTCTACAAAGCCGGGATCCTATAATTTTTCTTAGACCTTTTGCCTGCCAACATTTATGGATAACCAGTCAAGATTGATGTCTAACACATGATTCATTTCAAGTTTTGCATGGAAACCTAAGTTTCCCCTTTTTGTCTTCAGGTTGTGCAGACTTTGGAGGACCACCACCAGGAAGTGCTGTCTCTTTACAGAGACTATGGGTTTGCCGGCCTCATCGCTCAGGATTCAGAGTTTGCCCTTTGCAACGTACCGGCCTACTTTTCTTCACATGCGCTTAAACTGAGCTGGAATGGCAAAAACCTGACCACACACCAGTATCTGCTGTCTGAGGCTGCCAGGCAGCTCGGCCTGAAGACACAACACCTGTCACTCTTTGCTGCTCTGCTGGGTGAGGACAGGCACCTACATCTCAGCTTGAACAAATATCAAAATAGTGTCTTTTTTAGGCATGAATTTCTTCCCTTTTCTCGTTTGCTGGCATAGCAGATCAGTTAAAGAGCTTCTCTTGTTGCAGGGAATCATATTCTGCCTGATGAGGACCTGGCTGCCTTCCACTGGAGTCTGCTGGGACCAGAACACCCGCTCGCTTCCCTTAAGGTACTTGCTGTTTTTGGGTTTAAAGAGTCTGCTGGATGTTGCAGAAAGCTGTAAGAAGACACCACATTTCTTTCCCACCCTGTGTTTGCACCAGTGCGCTTCACTTCCATAACTTGTAGCTTTTTCATGTTTACTCGACATCTGCACTGTCCTGGTACTTTATTCCTGCAGGAACAGATAGACTGGGAAATGCAGCATTTCACCAGATTTGCAGCTATGATGCTCAGAAATGTTTTTAAAAAATTGTGACAGGGCTGCTTCTGTTAGCTTCTTTTTATGTGGTTTTTTTGCAGATAAAAAAGTAGTTGTTTTTCTTCCAGCTGTTTAGGTGATAATAAACTTGTGAAATTGTACTTTCTCGTAAAAAAATAGCAATCATAACTATAAAACAACAACTGAAGGGTTAAGTCTGGTTGTGTGGTTTGCACTTGTGGTGCCTTGATGTGAAAACAGATCTTTTCTGAGTAAAGACACTTGCATGGATGATTTGGTTTTTACCAGTGTTCCAGAACAACAATGGCTACACATTGATCATTTGTGATAATTGTAGTTTTTTTTGTTTGATGTTTCTTTCTTTTTTTTTGTGGCACCTTGAGGTGGCTACAGTTGTAAGTTGACCTTCAACAAATGTACTGAATTGAGTTAGATCATACTTTAAGTGAAATCTCTCTTTAAGCAGGTATAAAGTTTTTCTTGTTTATTTGAAACAAGGTATATATGTAATTTTAGACCCTTGTTGCGGTTTTCCAGTGTGATGTTATTAGTTGTGACCTGCATCTTTGCTATACCGTGTTGCCTCCCTCTCAGCATAACTCTTGTGTGGCTGTTTCAGGTGCGAGCCCATCAGCTGGTGCTGCCGCCATGTGAGGTGGTCATCAAAGCCGTATCAGAGTACGTCTCCTCCATCAAGGATTTGGGAAACCTCGACGCCATCGCCAGAGATGTTTTCAAACAGTCACAGGCAGGCTTAATGAACCTTTTCACTATTGCTTGTAACCATGTAACCAGATAAGTGTTCATGTTCTTCTTTTCTTTATTTTCTCCGTTTTTTTTACCACATTTTTGCTGATGCGGAAAATAAAATACAGCTGGCAATGTTTTGCTTGAGTCAGCGTCTGAAAGTCTTAACACATTAATTCTCAACCAAAGATTTGTATCTTTTCTGTGTTAAATCCATGTAGATTAAAGCATAACAATAGCTTTAACCCAAAGTGTTCTTTACTCAGTGCTGAGTGACCAGCAATCAGGAGCTCTTCTGTGCACATTGGCCAGAACCTTCTTCCAAAACCAGATACCCAATCCTGTCCAGCAGATGACAAACTGCAATAAGGAGCAGCAGCAGGAAGTACTTTGTTTGTAGAACATTTTTATGACTTGAAGTGGTGATTAAAGCCACTCTACAGACACAACCTTAAGAACCTCTGTAAGCTAAAAGGGAGAAATGTGGAACTAGGAGGTTGTTGGCTTTGGTCAGTCTAACTAGGAAGGTCATAATATAATATAAATATGTTTTTCCACCATGGCATGACTTCTATCAGCCCCTTCAGGACGGTCAGGAAAGCCTGAAAAGTCTTCCGTGTGGTTCTATGGTACAGAAATGAGCTTTACTAGTAGTGTGAACATATTATATGATAATATTTTATTTTGGACATGTGCTTTGAAGGAAAAATAGGACAGAAATATCTGAAATGAAGTGAGAAGTAAAAGCCTTTTACATTCTCACATGCCTTCGACCAAACAAATCACCACAGCAAGTGCACCTACTATTTTAGCCGTGTTCCCTTTCTAATGAGTACACTTTCAGTTTCAGATACCCAAATGCATACATATTACTACACATATAGAATAATATACACATAAAAACAAACACACATGGGAGCATCCAACACAATTTTGTCATGTATCAACATTTATATTTGTTCCCTTTAAATCTTATTCTGCAACCCAAGGGCACCCCCACACAATTCAAATTTATATTCATAAATATATAATGATATAACTGTTTATTTATGTTTTGTCTATGTACATATTTATCAATAATCATATTTCTATATATTTTTCTTAAACTCATTTCTGTTTGGACCTGTGTAAACTGGTTTTGCTCCACACGTATGTGTAAGCAAAATCATTTTTTGTTTGCCAAAGTCTATAAGCTCAGTTAAACTAATCATATGCAGAACCTGGATGTCTGGAGCTGGAGAGGATCATTTTGGTGCAATCCTCATTGATCACTTTATTTCCAAATAAAAATCGTATAACCTCTCTTCATCAAATTAGATTATATTCGAGAAGATTCTGTTTGTCTGGAATCTAAAAGTTAAGAATGATTGATTGAAATATTTATTTTTTCATTATTATATAATAAAAGATTCAGACAAATCTTTAACAAAATTTGAAACAAATTTTTTTTTCTGTTTTAACAAAAAACAGTTGTCACTCTTCTAGTGTATTGGTCATTATAATATTTCAAGCAGAATATCAACGTTTGTGTCTCAAGCATGTAAATGTTATGTATCTTTAAACTCGGTTATTTAGGTATGAGGCTTTGTTTTTTAGTGTTGTTTTTAGACCCATTGTTTTTAAATATCTTAAAATAAGTTTAAGTTTGTAGTAATTTACAATATTTTCCAGACATGTTCTTATGTTCTTTGCCAAAATGTTATTTGTTCTGCACATCAATTCTAATGTGCCAGTCAGCTTGAGGTAAACACAAGTCCTCATGCTGACCTTGCTGTAGACAAACTGCTTCACAGATCCCTGCTTCCATGTAGGTTTTAGTAAAGGTCTTCTTCCTTTGCAGTCACGTACAGAGGACAAAGTAGAACGATTCAAGAAAGCTGTTGACTACTTCTCAGCTGCCTCCAAACCACGCTCGCCCAGCATGGGGCCTTCCTCCTTTATCTGTGAGTACCAAACAGTTCAGAAAAAGACACCCTCACTTTTTCCAAAATAAATAAATAACATTCTTATGCATCTCTTTGTGCTCAGTACCTGGGTTTGGACCTACTCCTTTTGGAGGACCACCTGGCCACATGGGACCCATGCAGCCTGGAAAGAATCAGGTAGATCTGTTCACTTTCAGTTCTGACCTGCTCTGTGTAAACAGCACACCTGCAGGGAAGTGGATTCCTTATGGAGTTTTTTTGAGCTGTGTGCAGTGCATTTTATCAATTTTTCTCCTGTTGCGAGAGGAAAGTCATCTCCTCACCTTTTCCCTTTTGTGTTTTTCATCCTTCTCCCACACATTCCCACTCCTCTTGCCATCACAGTTCCTTCCCCCCCAGGTTCCAGGGTTAAAGCCTCCCTTTCAGAATGCTCCCTTTGGACCTGGCTCCGCCACTCTGTTTCAGGCTCCCCCGCCGCCATCCCAGGACTGCAATGACACACTGACAGGAAAGATGGGATTCTCTGACTGGTCAGCCCCATATGATTCCACACAGGGGGGGAGTCGATTACCAAACCATCACACCAGCACCCAGGCTGGTCCTTCTCCGTCTCCTTCCTCATCATCAGATGGAGAGGAGCCCAACGACAGCAACGCAAAGTAAACTTTCAGATACACAGTTTACCTGTTTATGAGTAGCTAAACTCTAACGGGAAACACTAAGAAAGGCAGGAAGTAGAAATGGTGACAGGTTATTCCAAGAATCTCTCATTATCCTAATTTATTTCAGATTCCTCCTCAGTTAGTCTCATTTTGTTTATGACAAATTTAACAATAAGAGGTGGAAAAAAATCTATTAATTACGTCATCACATAATCAAAGCAATGCTCATGTATTTCTTTTCAGATTTTTTAAAATTTTATTTTAAGCTATATAAACTTAGTTTGAGAAACATTTTGGATTTTTAATAACTTTAAGGTACAGTGATCATTTAAAGAAGTAAACTCTTTAAATACATTAAGTTTTGTGAACCTAATTTATTAGTTTTTACCTTTTTAACACACTCATTCAAAGAAATGAAAATGTTAATAAAATTGTCATTTATTGTCACACTTATTTGTCCATTCCTGTTAGTTTAGTGAGGGTGAATGTGGTTTAGAAAATATTTTTTTACTGTTAATTTGGATTTAGGATCGGCATTTAACAAGTGCATGAAGTTGAAATTTAACCTGAAAGACTGAATGTTACTTATTGTTTTTTTGAAACTCAAACAGCTAACATGTTCTTTATTTGTGGTTCTACATCAAGCTTTGGTGCTGAGTCTCTTCATTAGTCAAAGGTTGATCTGATTTTTGCAGTGTTGAATTGCAGATAGAAGAACTGAGTAACTGTTAGTTTGCATAAAGCATCAGGCCCAGCTCTACATTGTGATTCCTGTGTTGCACTTTGACTTTAGAATCTAACATTCAGTCTGAGTTGGAAATAGAATATCATCAAGCACAGCTTAATCATCTTTTTACAGATTTCATTTTCATCACAGATTTTTTCACAGCTGCCTTCCTGCTACTTCACTTTCCATTCTCTCATCAGCCATTTGACAGACAAGCCCTCCCGGTGGGAGGAACCTGCTGGAAGAGGGGGCTCAACCTCTACCGACGGTTCCCAAGGCAACGGGAGCGGATCAAACATTCCGTCACTGTTATCGATGGCGACACGCAGTCACATGGACATAACCACACCCCCACTGCCTCAGGTGAGGCTCTCCTGGTCCAGTTTGAAGCATTTGTGTGGGCTAATGCCTCTGCTAAGGATGAGTTTCTGCATTTGCTCCAGATCAGTTTGTGTTTACGACAGATCTGGGACTCAGCCCGACTCGTCAGTCCAGACCCAGATACTAGATTTTCCCTGTTTAAAAAAAATTTTTCTTGCATTTTAGGTCAGTGCTGAGGTTCTTCGTGTAGCTGAACATAGACACAGAAGAGGACTGATGTATCCCCAGATTTTCCACATTCTGACCAAGGTAAACACATTTTCCAAACAAATGATTGTGCTTCTTACGAACAAGTTGTTAGTTAGGAGTATAAGCAATGAAAACTAGTGATCCAAGTTTCTTCAGTTGAGTTTCGTTCCATTTTCACTGCTCTTTTCCTTATTATGAGTTAAAAAGAGAACAGTGTCAAACTTAATTTCCTACAATTCACTGAAAATAAGTTCAAATGTTTTTTACATGTCTGTTTTGTTTTTGCAAGGTCTCAAAGACATTTTGATATCTGATGGGATTTTGAAAGTAAAATGAAAAAAAAAAGTTGTCCATATTTTAACCTGTTGCTTCTTGGTTTTCTTGTTTATTTCCTTTTCTGTTTTCACCTCATCACTCAGGGAGAGATGAAGATGCCAGTGTGTATAGAGGACGAGTGTAACTCTGAGCTGCCTCCTGCCTCTCTGTTGTTCCGTGCCGCCAGACAGTACGCGTATGGCGTTCTTTTTAGCCTGGCTGAAACACATCGCCGCCTGGAGAGGCTTGCCCTGCGCAAAAGGACTCCCCTGGAAGGTGTGTGATTTGATTCAACATAGACAGGAAGAACCACTTTGAATGGAAATGGAAGCTAAGCCTCATCTTGAGTACCGAGATGTCCTCTTTTAATCTGGTCCATGACTGAAACATGACATGACCAGGGCTTAGTCAGAACAAACTGTGTGAATCACAGTTCAGTGTTGGGAGGATGAGAGGTGGGAAGGCAGTGAGTCAAAGAAACTCAACCAACTGATGAGGTAGGCCTTGTGCTGGCACCAGCTCTGATGCACTTTGATGCAAAGACCAATGTTCTCTGGGGTTAAAAAATATAATGCTGTACGCTACACAAGCTCACAATCAGCACTGTTTTTACACTGAGGGGGGGCTTCAGCTTTAATTGAATAAGTCCTGTTACAGAGGATCTATTACAACAAAACTAATCTTACATTTTAAAATGACATTAGATGAAAAAGGAAGCTAAGCCAAATCAGTTTGGTTTCTTACAGACTAATGGACAATTTCTTAAAAGAACTAATTTAAATGGAGAATTGTCTAAATAAGAACAACTTTATTTAACAGAACTTTGAATATCGTGCTTGACCAGCATCAATGATTCTGTTATGAACTGTTAATCGAAACGAAAAACTGACAAAATGTAACAGAATGCATACAAAATATCTCAAAATGCATGATAGGTTAACCAAATGTACCTGGATATTGTAAACGAGAACATTTAATGTTTGTCACAAATTTATTTATTTATATTCCACATTAATATGTTAGTATAGCTTGATTCAAGAGAAGCTCCTTCTCTTCGATCAGCAAATGGGACAGGTTAGATTCTTGCTCAAACTTTTCCCAATATGGCTGTGAAATGGGCATAATATTCTAATACAATCGGCCTCTTACCTTATGAACCATGTCTATCAATCCTTATGTAATTACTATCAGTCATTTAAATAACCTAATTATAATGAGTGTTTAGAAAAGAAATTAAAAGTGAAGTTGTCTTGTTGCTTTAGACAAGTTTAAAAGAAGCACAATTACTGAATATGAAAGAATTCAATTTTTCTGTTTTTGCAGAAAAATAAAAACAGGGAAGATTAAAAAAAACTGAAATTAGTTAATGAAAAAAATAATTGTTTTATCTTTTACAAATGTATAATGGTTAAAATATTTATATAGATAGATTAGTGCTGTCAATGGATTAAAAAATTAATCGGATTAATCACACTGTTCGATTGTGATTAATCACAATGTTTTACAAGCTACATTTTATAATATGTGGCTTTCAAACAAAAACAGGCCGGAGAGAAAATATTTCACTTCATTTTTATTCTCTGAAATGTTTAAATGTATAAAGTGTTAACTCAGAAGTTTAATGTGTGTGCACAAAACACATCAACAGTAAGATAAGCGGGACTATAAAGACTTTCATGTCTGCAGTATTACTCCAAGAAAACAAAGATGCTGATATACGACCATAAGAAACAAACATTGTGTTTCTGCACCTTAAATGGTCCGAGTGAAAACTCTATTTTGATTGTCTGCTGGGAGTGCTGGAAGTAGTTCTGGTCACAATGTTCTATTATTGCTGGCTTCTTCAAAACAAACGTTTCCTTCATGATCTGGACAAAAACATGCGGTTAGAGGTGAGCCTTCTCTCTGAACTGATGCTTTACTAAACCTATCGTGATGATCAGCATATATATCACTTTCCTTTGCCGCTGCAGTTGAGGTCTGCCGGCCCAGCAACGCATTGTGTTACCGTGACAACGGGCTGAATTGCATATCAACTAGTCAGTGGAAGACGATTGCTTTGCGGAGTGTAATTAATTTCATGGAGACGTTTCTTCTTCATCCATGTCATAGTTCCTCCCGTGATTGTCAAAGAGTGGAGCAGCGGTAAGGCCAAGTCAGCCCTGACTCCAGAGCTGGTTCCCGCTCTGTGTTTCCGAGAGTGGACCTGCCCCAACCTCCGGCGCCTGTGGCTGGGTCGTGCCAGCGAGGACCGCTCCAGGAGAACCAGGGCCTTCCTGGCGTGCCTTCGCTCCGACTGCCCAGCCCTCCTCAACCCAGCACAAGTCCCACAGCATCTTCTGCTCATGTGCTGTGTGCTCAGGTATCATAAGCTGTACCTCCGTCTGTGACAGCTGGATGCTCTTTTGTTTTACTTTGATTTTTCTGTCTACACCTGTTGAACTCATGTAAAAACAGTCTTAGTGAGCAAAGAGACTAACTGTAAGCACAATTTTTGTTTTATTGTCTGTGAGGTTTGAAATCAGAACATAATGGTCTCTACAAAATTCAGCAGAAAGACTACTCGACATCACTGACTTGGTATACGATTTTTTTCAGGGGGCTTTATTTAGTTGCTGAAAAATGACAAATTCTTGTTTTAGGGTGGACAGAATTCAGTGCCATTTGCGTATAGACAGAGAAGCAGCTTCATTAAGGTCACATGCTAGTTTTTAAGGAAGTTGGGAAAAAATAAGACATTCTTTTTTCCACTTAAAGAAGACCAAGACATCAGGGTGTGGTCCGGTCTTTCAGAAATACTTTCAGTGTTGGTCTTTAATTAGCATTTATGTTGGAACTTTTCTGGTTGGTTGTGTCTCAATGTGGACATACAGCAGAATTTATAGAAAAACATCTGTAATAAGAAGGATTTAAAAAATACTCAAAAGTACACATGTTCCATTAGAAAGGGATTCCCCTCAGTACAGATTTTAATAAATGTTTGAACATTTTTCAGTTTATATTAAAGTGTTAGAAATGCTGTTGCTTTTGTTCTCATCAGCAATTAAGTTCACTTGTTAGTGGGTTAGGTTTTTTTTTTATTTTGTTTTTTTATCCATTCAGAAATCTGAAGTTCATCATCAAGAAGTTGTCAAGAATACATTTTTTAGTGGCCTACAAGTTGTTGGAGTTCAATTTATCAACGGATAGCTGCAAAAAAAAATCTATTTTTTTACTAAAAAAAAAAGAGACAAAAATTCAATTCACATTGTGATGTAAAACATGATGTAGCTAAATATTTTTTGTTTTTAAGTATAACATCTAAACAGTAATCATTATGAATAATCATCAATAATTTATGCTGTCTAGCATCTCTTATTCAGAGTGCTCAAGCATGATGTTTCTGCATGTTAGCATGTGTCTCCATGCAGTGTCTTGCATAAAACTGCAAAAAATAGTCCTGTTTACTTAGCAACTGTCCAGTTTTATTGAAGCTCATTCATTTTCTGTATAAATTTGAGCATCACGCTCGACTACACCAACATACACACAGATATATAAATACTTGACAAAAATAACACGAATAACTTAACTGCGCTTGTTGCTCAAGTTTAAACGAGCAGCAGGTACATTTCTCAAAATACATGAGGTTCCCATGAAAATCTGGAAATCTAGATTTCTTTTGTTGACTTGACTGTCCATGTATTTTGATTCACAAGTTCTCGATTTAGCACATTTAACATATTTGTCAATTTTTTTATTAAAAACTAATTTGGTTGAAGAAAAACAATTTTTGCATAACTTCATTGACGTAGAAGCTAACAAAGTAAGCAGCTTTTTGCCCAATAAAAAGAAATTACTTCAAAGAAAAATTGATAAGAATTAATCAACATAATACATTCAAAGTAAATATATATACACATTTTCTTAGATTACTTAACTTTGCCCTGTTTCTAACCAGATGCTACCATCTGTCATCCATTTATGGTTGAATGGTTTTGGGTCAAATCTAATTTTAACTGCTGTATCTGTAAATTGGCAGGAATTATTTCTGGATTAGTGCAGAAAACTCTTGTGAGATGATGCGGGTCTTAAATTTGTTCATAAGCAGATAATGAGTGAAGCTGCTGTGTAATTAATAATAAACTAGTTTTGTAAGGAGGTTTATTCCTGCTGCTGTCAGTCCTGTGAACAGTGCTTTATAATGGCAGTGTCATTTTCTGTATTTGTTGCTGAGGAGTTTTATTTGGTGTCTTGCTGTTATTTCTGACTGTGATTAAATAGCCTGTTTGGAACAACAAATTGTACTTTCAAGGGTCTTTATCAGCAGGAGAATGTTCTTTCCCCTTAAAAAAACAACTTTTGCTGAAAGCTTGAGTGGATTATTAGACTCTAAATGTTCAGGAAATTACCCAGAGCCTCTTTTCCCATTGATGTGTAACAGCAGTTGCTTTTCTGAGACATTCAAACACACCTGAATGACAAATAATAGCAGCAGCCATGTAGGATTTACTTGTACGTTTTTCATGTTTACGACAGTCGTCGTTGTTATTGGCTTTGAACCGGAGTTTGGTGGCTGAAGAACTGAATCCTTGTGTTTTGTTTCCTCTGTGGGGCTTTCTTGGAAAGTTGAAAATAGCAAATCCCTTTCTAGTGGCAACTAAAGGTTTAGCCGATTAAATTGTCTGACTGCATGTCTGATTAGATCAGGCCTGAATGCAATCCACAGTCAAGGATTTGGACCTTCTATTTTTTTATGTAAAACAATGAATTTCAGAATTTGGGTTTATCTGACTTAAATAAAAAAAAAAACAATGGAATGTTTGACACTATGTGTAATGCAAAAATAACTTTATTACAGTACTTGTTTACACAGAGCAAACTTGATATGTAAATCTCTGAATTTTTATATTGAACCTCCATTTTAAATGTCAACTTTGAAAGCATAATAGCCATGTTGTTTGTGTGTTTTAGTACTGTTACTCTCACACCTCAGCTGCAGTCCTCTTAGGAATTATTAGCTACAGTGTGATGCACAAACCATTCATCTGAGTTTGACAGACAAGTGGTGGAGAGCAGATGTTTGTGCAGCAAAGCAAGTTTAAGAAAATGTCGTTTTTGCTGTAGAGTACTGTACAGAATTTTTACATAAACCTGAAAATGAAGGTGAGGGTGTAATTTGAACTTTTTCTTATTCGTTTGACTGACTGTACGTAGTGGCAAACACTAATCAGTGTGACCCATACGTTCTGACTTCATCTTATTATTTTTGCTGTTGGTGGTGACATTATTTCCTCCCTGTCAGGTACATGATGCAGTGGCCTGGAGGAAGAATTCTGCAGAGACATGAGCTCGATGCCTTCTTAGCCCAAGCTGTTTCCAGTCAGCTCTATGAGCCCGACCAGCTGCAGGAGCTCAAGGTGAGACCTCAGTTTACTTTAGTGAAAACTCTTTTCCTGGTGCCAACTATCAAAACAGACAGAAACTGAAGCTAGCCTGGCATCCAAGCTTTGCAAGCTTGGATGAGTTGCTTAAATGTTGAAGAGTCTTTGTTGCAAAGTTCAGCTTTTTTCTTCCAGCTCCTAAAAAGAAACAGTTTGAAGAGTCCTTATTTTATCACACTCTTGGTAATATTTTTTAACAATCTATCAAAAACAAATATGTTTTTGTTTTTTACTGAGTTTTTTTTTTTCCGGTTTAATTTGTGTTAGGATGTTTCAGAATATTTTGTTAATTATTCTTAATCAACTTTCAAATTATGTTTTCAGTAGTTCTCTAGATTTAAATTGAATCAAAACCATTAGATTACAAAGAATCTGTAATATGTCATCAGTGTCTAAATGACTGTTTAATTCTATTAGAACACATATTTCACTTGATCTTTTTTGATGTGAAAATAATGTAACTGTGGATTTTGTAGATGGAGGTTTGTTAAGCATGTCTGTTTTTAAAGTAACTTTAAGTAAATCCATAAAAATTAATGTTTCTGTTCTTTGTTTTTTTTTTTTTTGTCCGTTTGATAAACTCTGATGTTTTGGATGTCAGGTTGACAAGGTGGATGCCCGCGGCGTTCAGCTGGCTGCTCTTTTCATGGCCGGTGTTGACACAGCGTTATTCATCAATGATGTCTGCGGGCAGCCGTTGCCATGGGAACACTGCTGCCCCTGGGGTTTCTTTGATGGCAAGCTGTTCCAGAGCAAACTGGCCCGAGCCGCCCGTGACCGGGCCGCCCTGCTGGACATGTGCGAGGGGCAGGTATGGAGCAGTGCATGTGCCAGTGTGAAAGTGCAAATGTTAACCCTCTGGAACCGACGGATGCCATCAGGCGTCCTGCCATGCAGCAGTGAGATCAGCGGACTAAAACTCCATCTAAAAAAACTTAAACTTGTTTGAATATTCTGTGATAGAAATTTTATTGAAACAAAGCGAGAATATGGCATTTATTTGTAGTTTTTGGACATAAGCGATCTCTTATTTCTAATAAATAGGTGGAAGACGATTATTGATCTGTCAAAAAATAAGGAAGAAAGGCCAAAATAAATATTTGGTTTACATTAACCTCAAGCAGTGTTGGGGATAACGGAATACAAAGTAACGAAATACTGAAATTGTAATTACTTTTGCCCGTAATGGAGTAAAGTAACAAATTACAGTTCAGATTTTGGTAATTAATTACAAATATTGGACTATAGAAACCCCCGTTACTTTGTTTCTTTGGTTTTGTAAGCTCTGAAATTTTCTCTTGGTTAGATGAAACAAAACACAGATTAATGAAAAAAAAATTTAAAAAAAGGAGCCACTAGCGCATCTATGCTCATTCATGTGCACGCAGAGTTGGGGATTAGTCAAAATACAGACATTCCCTCATTGCTGCAGTCATAGTGATCTCCAAACTGGCTCAAAGATTATATGAAAAGAAATGCTGCAAGAAGTCTCGTCATCCCCACGGACAGCAGGTGAGCAGCAGAGCCGAGACCCGTCCCGTGTACTGATGTGACGGTTACGAATGAAACGACTCTAAAGCCGCTCTTTGGTGTGAAGGACAAGAGCCGGCTCCTGATTGGGAGCCATTTGTTCTGTATTAATTCACTCTGTCTTACTTTATTTTTCTCTGTAAGCTGCACGTGACTAGAAGTCATTATAAGTTTGCGCTCAATGCGCTCTGCGGGGGTGGAGTGAGGGGGTGTATAGTTTGGTAGACTCGCAGCAGCGCAGAACTGTTCACAAAGGACAGACGTAGAGAGAGAAAGAGATTGTGCAACTCATTGTAATGGAATACATAAAGTCAGCCAGAATGAACATGGAAGCATTTAGTAGTTCTTTGTGTTTTCAAAAAACTGGCTTAGTTTCAGATTTGATAAACAGGAATATAGAGATGAACATAGACGTAACAGTATTTTCCACAACTGACTTTGAGCTGTAGCATAGACCACATATGTTGTAACTTATTTTTGTGTCATTTTTCACACTGTGTTCTGAATGCAAATGAAGCCAGGTTGTCTTGAACCGTGTTCACATCTTTCAGGAAGTTATTGTTTTAAAAATGTAGTTTTTTAAATCTTTATTTAACTACAGAAGTCCCATTGACATTGAAATGAGCCTTTTCAAAGGAGCTCTGTTAAATGAAAGACAAGAGGATCTTGTTTGTGCGAAGCTGTTTTTCCATTGATAATTTGTAAATGAAAGAGCAAAGTAATGAGTAGTGACTTACTACTCATGAGTGAATTACTTTTAAAATATGTAGTGAGTAAAGTAATTTAATTACAATTTTGATCCAGTAACTAAGTAATCAATTGATGGCACAGATGTGATGTAAAGAGTGTTGATGATGTGTTTACGCCCACCTGTTTTTGTTCACAACCAACCCTGTTCTGCTCTGTAGGAGGAACTCGTGTCAAAGGTGGAGAAGATGCGCCAGGCAATCCTGGAGGGCATCAACCTGTCCCGCCCTCCTCCACCTCCACCTCCTCTTCCACCTCCTGCCTTCCTTCCTCCGGCCATGGTACCCCCTTTCTATCCTCTGCCTCCTCTCTACCCACCCCGCCCTATGGGTGGAATGCCCCCACACCATCACCCGCATCATCCGCATCACCCTGCGCAGCACAGAGCCAGAGCTTTCCCAGGTACAGACGCTTTCAGTCTAGATGCTGGTTTTATAAAAATGCTGTCCAGTTGAAGCCAGTACTACAAACGGATGTAAAGGAGAGTTTGTGTTTTATTTGGGGAGGGGTACTTTATCTAAAACAAATATGTTCCCAAAGTGACAAATGGTTAGTTTTATATGAATGTTGATGCAAATAAAGATGAAATACGCCTTTTTTTTATCTTTTTTTTTTTCAAAGCATTTAGATTTAATTTTTTGAGTTTCAACTGACAGTGTTGTGTTCTTGTGTAGATTTGTTTGCTTTATGACAAAAATTGTATTATCTTATACAAAAAATATGTGGTTTAACTAGCAAAAAGTCTACATGTTTCTTTCATATATTTGTTCATTTCATAGTAGAATGAGACACTTAAATGGGATTTGAACAAAGAAATGCCTGGTAGTTCCTTCAGAACAAACACAGGACTTATGGCTTTTAGCTTAAAGTTGAAGAAGAATCACACCTTTTGTTGATCTTTTGCAGACTGACAGTTTTTTCCCCTCTATCCTCAGGTCTTCAGTCCATCCCTCCTCAGGGAGGGAAACTGGAGATAGCTGGTATGGTGGTTGGCCAGTGGGCTGGTAACAAACCAGTCCGTGGTAGAGGAGGTTTCAACATGCAGGTAGTGTCTGTGGGAGCAGGGAAAGGGTGAGTAATCAGATTATCCACTGTTCTTTAAGGTGTTTGCACAAATTAGGATATATTGTAAACATAAAAAAACTTCTGAGCTGTATGACTTGTAGATGAAGTGTCCCAAGGATCACAGATGTTGATTTTGGAAGCTTTGTTAAACTTTCTTCTCTTTCCCTTCAGTCACTTTTTGGGTTTTCCATGTTTCTCTGCCACATACACCTGACTTATATAACCCTAACTTTTTTGTGCTGATCATAAGATGTCTCATTTTTAAGAAAATAAAAATCCAAAATATTAATCCCCAAAAAAACCCCACTATAATATAGAGGGGTTCAAATCCCAGTCGGTTCGTTTACATAATAAATAATACATAAAAATGCATACAAAGTGCATTTTGATCACTAAATACAGGAAATTATTACTATGTTGTTGCTAGATAAGTGCATCAGTCGTAAAAAAACATGATGCACAATGAAACAATGAAAAAAAACAAATATTAATAAACGTAACAGAAAATACCACACAGTTTATTCTTGTGTAAAATCCCTAACCACACATTTGCAAGAAACAAACGAGTTGGATAAAAGCATAATGTAAATATTACATAGTGTAAAGACCAAAAAGAGAGTAAAATTTAGAAAATTTTCTTTCAAACTAATTAAGAGAAAGAGCTCAACAAACTGGGACTGAACTAATTCAAGTTCATGACGGAGTAGTTCTGTACACGGTGCAGTTCTGACCTGTCCGTTTCATTCTAAGATGTGAAGAATTAATTTAACTTACAATAGTTTCATAACATCAGGATGTGCTTCATAACTTCTACACTTTCAGAAATGCAGTGAGTTTAGTGTTAGGTAAGCTCTCTAACATGTTTTTGTTTTTGCTTTTCTCAGGAGGGGTAAAGAGACTCCAGCTAAACTAAAGGGAGGGAAAAAACCAGCTGCCAACAGAACACAGGTACGGCACCAACAGCCCATCAAAATCATACCCCATATATTCTTTTATGCTTTCTTTTCTATTTGTTAACGCTGTCCTTTTGTCTTAGATGTCGTCACCCCCCCCATCCAGCAGTCCCCCAAAGCCCTCAGAGGAGGAAGGCTCCACACCAGAGACTGAGACTCAGCAGCTGAATGGCAGCTCAGCAGCCTCCGCCATTGGCCAGCCCTTGGAGCTGGCCTCTCTGGTCCAGCCAATCCAGTGTGCCTTAGCCAGCAGAGACAACCAATCAGAGGGGGTGGAAGTGGAGGCCCCCTGTTGCCTTGACGACTGCCCGTCAGATGAAGCGCTACAGAAGGAAGAGTGATAGCGTCCTTGCTAGGATGTGCTACTCTCAGAGAGTTATCTGTGTTCGACTGCCTTTCCCTGTTTTCGTAGCCCCGTCTGCTAGCTGTGCACCGTCATCACATGGAGCAGGAAGTGAGGCGAGGTCGCCTCCTCGTCTCTTAGCTGCTCCATCTGATGGACCAAAGCACCTAGCTGTTGCTCCCTTTTATTTTTCTCATGTGGTTTTACATTGTTTAATGAAGAAAGGTCTTCTCCACGAGTTCGCAAGCGCCCCGCCCCTCGAAAAGATCCTATTTGTCACTCCCTTTCACTCAGAGCAAAACAAGCTTAAAGCTGTGTCCCCGTCACGACCCACCAATGAAACAAGCCCCCTCCTTCCCTGTTTAACAGGAGAAACTGTACAGTTCTTATTTAGCGTTTTATGATGGTCCCATGGTTTGAATCTCTGCACACTGACATTACGCTTGTGATTACAGTGACTTTTAGGATGTGGTTTCAATGGTCATAGCTGCTAAGCCTGGTCGCTGTGAATGGTAGTTGTGCATTGATGTGATTTGTTGCCATCTTGTGAGATGTTTGTCTTGCAAGGAGCTGCTCAGAGTTTGACTCTGGGCATGCAGGAATGTTTTGAACGTTAGTTTGTGAGCAATTTTTGGCACAGCTGCTGCATGAACAGTGTCAGCATGTGTGCTAGAAACAATCCCCCCAATAGGTTGGTTGATAATCTTATCACTGGAGCACTGCTGAACCATCACAAGGAAAATGTGCTCTCAGATTTTAACCTATGTAGCCTAGTGTTTATTTGCTCTAAGAGACCCCATGAATTTATGCACCTTAAGCCCTCAAGTATGCAAGATTGTCCCTTCCCCTTTGTCCTTTTGTCCCAAAGCTTTGATTGTATTAACCCAGCAGAAGCACTTATTGTTGTATTTAAAATAATGAATCAGAGAAAGCCCCCTATACAGCTGAATTGACAGTCTGACAGGGGTATCCCCTGCGTCTGAGTAAATTTTCTTAAGATATTGTAGAAAGACATTTAAAGGTAGAGATCTATTTGAGAGACGTCAGAATGTCAACAGAGTGGTTTCAAAATTAAAGAAGCACTTTGTTTAAAAAAAAAAAAAGTTCAACCACACTGGACAGTCCTCTACCAGTTGAGAAAAATAATTATATTAAAAAAAAAAAAGCAAACTCTGAGGCACCTTTTTGACTTTAGGCCAAAAAAAAGACTAATAATGCTGCCCAATGAAAATGGAGATGGATGGCGAGGTCTGGGTGATTGCTGCCAGGCAGCGTTCTCCTCAAACCATTATTAAGGCTCACCTAAGACAGCAAGTCCTGGAAAAAGGGTGTGGCAGCCAAGCCCCACTGCTCTGGCGACTGAACATATGTTGTCATTACAGTATCCCGACACTGAGAGCTTTGTTGCGTCATGGCTCTCAAGATCTTGTCTCAACACAACTCTTTAGGCTGCACAGCAAGTCACATGACAAGGGAGTGGAGGACGTGCAGCGGACCCAAGCCTGCCGCTCCAAACCTGAGACTTCTAAGATATGGAAATGTTTTATCAGAACACTTATGTTTGTAGAGAATTATAGTTCCCCCCACCATCCCCACAACATAGGTTTCATCTGACAAACGGAAGTAAACTCTTTCCACCGATAGCTGGTAGCACTGCTGCAGCTATAGACGCAATAGACAGACAGATATTGCCTGAGAGATGCTCGCCATGAACATTGTCATCTCTCAAGATTTACTAAGAAATGCTGAAAATAGGCAAGTCAACAAAGAAGCACCTTATTTTCTCACGACGTTGACTTGCAAGCTATCGTGTGCCACAGAATTGACACGGGAAAATTCTCTCACAAAGTTACTGTTTTGAAGGAAAAACAAAACCCGACTATGTGTGTGTTAGAGTAGTCACGTCAGACACCCCCTCAGTTATGTACTCAACCATTTACAGATGACTCGGCCGGGATTAAAGACCTGCTCTTATCTCTGCGAGACTGGGCCGCTTCGCCGTCTCTTACACCAACATTGAATGAGATACAAGGTTCAGACTTGTTATCCGTTTTTGGTAGGGAGTACCTGTTCAGGCGCTTTAGGTACAGTGTAGGTAACGACGCCGGGGCTTAATTCAAGACTGTAAAACAAGACACCAAGACTAGACGAGAGAATAAAAGCTAAACTGGCCGAAATGTTATCTAGGAGTCATACACAACGGATTTCTACCGACTTAAATGCAGTTAATGTGTACGCAACAGTGCACTGTTTGGAGATAGCTTTTCTGCGGCGATCCGGAGTGTAATCTGGTAGACAATGCCCTCTCTCGATTCGCGCGCCAGATAACGGTTAAAGCACACACGAGAGTACACACTCACTCACACACACACATCAAAGACAGATGCATTTGTTACCAGCAGCATTCTCCCTGCTTTTGTGCTGAAGTGGTTTTTGTGCAGTTCAAGTTCAGTGGAGTTGCCGTCGGTTCGTCACAGATCATTTTGGTAACAACGTCATACTGATTTAAGAAATCCCACGCTCACAAGTTTGCATGCATGGATTAAAGCAACACTGTTTGAGGTTCAGGCTGACATGGAGCCTGCCAGCCACCCATACACACACAGCACACTGGTACACACACACACACACACACACACACACACACACACACACACACACACATACATATATGTTAAATCCTAAGTTACACAGTAGCTAGTATGGAAAAAAAAAGTCAACACAAGACATGATGTAGTGTCCCTCTTTTGTCCTCGTCTGTTTTTAGTTCAATAGGTATTTGATCAGTGATTTTTATGCTTGTTATCCTAACAATCCCCCCCTGTTATGACACTTTCTCACCCCCTCTGCTCAATAGCTTCTCTCTGGCCTCAAACCACCCCCATAGTTCCCTGCAGAGCACATGCATCCATTCACACACTCCCACTGATGTTCATTAAAAGCAATCATGCACACAAAACACGAAAAACAAACACAACGCGAACACACAAACCCTTCCCAGCGCCCCTCTTATTTCCGTTTTTTCCACTTCCTGCTCTTCCGCTTTGTTAGCCCGTTAGGATTGTTTCTATTGGCCGTTTTTTCTCTCTCTTTGGGATGCCCCACCCCCTAATCAACCCAACTAACAGTTAAAGGTTATATTAACGTTGATAATCAGTTTCTGTATGTATCTAGCCAGAATGGAAAAAAAATCTGAAAAAAAATCTAAACTCTTATTCAATTGTGCAAATGTGTTTTTCTTACTATTTTTAATGTTATTACATCTTTTAATCTTCTACCATTGCTTCAGTTGGTACTGAAATATGCGTAGCCAACCTAGAGATTTGATCTGTTATGATTGCCATTCTCCTTACCTGTATTCAGTATGGCATCTTTAGACCACTTCACCGTTTATTCTGTATGTAGGTAAATATCGGCCAGTTATCGAATTGAAAATCGCCGTCTGCACTGTTTGATTCTCATGATGTACCCAAAAACGATTTCTCTTTTTTTGATTGAAGCCGAACTCTGCGCCCTTGCACAAAGCAGCAAAACATCTCGTGTCAAAACCTGACAACCAAAGTACACCTTACATCCGTTCCCCATAGTCCTTTTCCTGTAACCCACTCGACAGTTCCCCCCTCAATTAACAATTTTTCTCATAATATGATTATATAAGTATTAATATGATATTGCAGCACATGCTGTTTAACTGACGTGTCTGTGAGATAATTGCATTTTCATACAGTGGTGGTTGTGGAGATGCAGACTGGCAAGGTCAGCAAGTATTCAGTTCTGTGGTTGAAACCAGGAAACCCATTTGTGTTCTGGCTTTGTGGGCAAATCCACGTCTCCGAGTTCCTCTGATGGAATCAAGATTTTGTCGGCTGTTCTAAGCAAATGTACACTGATGTGACTCCAGAATTGCACCCCCTGTAGTTACAGAAGTTTCTGCGCCCCAATCTGTCTTACTTGTAGTTACTGTTAAAACCTGTTTTCTCCCTGGAATCAGTTTGGTTGAGTGGACACCAGTGGCTGAACTTTTCTAGAAAACATTTATCTTTGCCTGCCTGCTGGAAAATCCGCATTAAGTCAGAAAACAAGTTATTTGATTGCTAATTGGGTAAAAAAAAAACGTATTGAACAACTGTGTGGTGTTATTAAAGGGAGACAAAATTTAAGACATTTTTTCTTGTGACCCTCACATAAATTTACTTACTGGTACATTTAGTAATAGAATGTAAATCTGAGTCTTTACACCAGATGTTTTACAGAAGAAATGCATAAGAACTTCAGTTGCTTTCACCTTATAACAAATTCTAATGCACCTTATTGTTACAATTAGAAAATGTCTTAAGTCCAGTTCATAGAGCTGAGTCCCAGGATAAACATGTACGGTGACGTGTCGTAAAGTGAAACAGTATTATTGTCTGTTAAGCAGAAAGTTGAATGGAGTCTTTGAAAGGAGCCGTACCTGCCCTGATCTGTTAGATCTGTGCATTTCACTGCAGTTTGTTGGTTTTGGAATAACCGTCTGTCCGTCTCTACACTGCCACCACCCTAAAGTTTCTGTACACCAACACCTCCACGCCCCTCGCCCCGATGGCTGAGTCCCATTGATTCTTAGTCAATCCTCAGCAGAATGTGTCCTGATGAAAAAGAACCCACAACCACCCAAAACGTACCTGTGCAGCAAAAAAACAAAAAACAAAAAAACAAGGTTAAATGTATCCATAATATAATTGTTATAGAACTATAATCATCATCCTCATTATTGCTGTTATAATTATGGTTGGTATAATTTGTCATCGTTAGAATTATGAAAGCACCAGACTGCTTGAGGAAAGGTGAGAAAAGAAAGATGTTCTTTTTTTTTTCTTTATGGATTTTTCTTTTTTTTTAAATTTTCGTTTTAAATTTGTCTGGCTGTTGGTGGTCTGATCTCACAGAAGGAGGGGAGGAAAGGTCCAGAAAGAGACAAAGATGGCAGTCATGTTTGTACTGGTTGGGAAACGACTTACAGTGCTGAAATAAAATTTATTCTTTTAGTAAAAAAAAAGTATTTATGGTGTCCAGTGTCTTGATTGGTCAACTTTCAGATCCCTAACACTTTGAGCTAGCAAACAAACCACATGACGGTACAATTGCAATCTTAAACCCTTAAATATTTCAAACTAAATTTACCAAGTATGTCCATGAAGAAACTGCAGTTAGTTTTTTGCATGTGTTTCTATATCCAATGTTATTGAGCATGAAATATTGCAATTATATTGTAAGGATTAGACCTTATAAAGAAAACAATTTTAGACAGGGGTGTCCTCTCACATCAATAATCAAAAGTAATAATTTGTAATATATCCCTATTTTTGTGGAATTCTGACTTTCAAATAAAAATACTAAGAGTAAAAATTTGATATTTTAAACACACAATTAATACAAATTTCCATGCAGAAATTCATTAATATTTTAACTATTTTGTTTTGTGGTGAAAGAAAATAAATGTAAGCGTTAGTCATTTGAGTTATTTATTGTTGGTCTATTCATTTGGGAACTAGAAGATAGTCGGGCGGGCTTCCAAATCTCGCGATATTTGCTCCTCCCAACAGCGGTCAGGCATCAGCCGCCACAAACCCACTCCGCTAGGAAAAATGGCGAAGACGATACGGGAGCCGCCTGGGCTACACGAAGGTTTGTGGCGAACCGTTCTTGGGTTTTAATTACCAAACGGGTCGCAGAATCCAAGAAAGTCTCAAAAGATTTTTGCCAGGGAGTTGGACCGCTACGGCTATGGACAGCGGACGTGACAGCAGCTGGTCAGAAGAGGTCGAGAACCGCCAATTCCAGCTAACTGTCAGCTAACTGGACTGGCTAGCTGATACTATGGACACTCGGTTCATTAGCTTTTGACTAGTATAGCTAGCTATATTTTGATTTTTTCCTATATCTCCAACCCTGACTTCAACTCTTTAACCGTGTAGTCGTCGCTATAGAGCCCCATAGCACCAGGCAGTGTCTGTATTAGTCTGCTATTCTCACCCAGTTAAAGAAGGAAGCTAAAACGCTAGCAGGTCTCTTGATGGCTGTTTGCTTTTCATTTGAAGTCGGTTCACAATGTTCCGTGTCAGACCTGCAGTCCCATGTCATGGATTTGACCGCCTTCAAGGACACGTGGGTTCTACGAAGTGGAGTTTTTGGCTAGGTTGATGGAAAGCTCATTAGTTCTCCTTTTTCCATGACAGATGTGTCATCCGACACAAATAACAAGGAGAAGCTGGATGATATGAAGACCTAATTGAAACGGCCTCTCAAGGAAATAAAGGGGGAGCTTTGGGATGAGGTAGTAGTTTGTATAGTTTTAGGATCACACCAGATCTGGGAGATAACTATACAGCCTACTGTCTTTCTCAAGGCCACCAAATCTTCATCTTCCACAAGTTGACTTACATTTTACTTCTTGATTACATGGACTGGAAATCATGTTTTGGTGATTCAATTGTAATTTCCAAGATTGCACACTTGAGTTTGCTGTTCTTTCTTGTTCTCTTTTTTTAATCGACAACCTGTCTATGAATGTTTATAGGTTCTGCTGAGACAAAGCATTTTTTTTTGCTTGCTTGTTCATGTTGAGCTTCAAAATCTACAGATACTTACACGTTTCAAAATAGAAATGACAGAAACTAATTGTACTCTTATTCATAGTGGGCTAGAAAAGATGTGTAAAGAATAATTTGCATTATTGTTGGGTGTGGGATACTGCAGAATGTATAGTTAGGAATAAAACGGAGTAACTGTCACTGATGTCTGCTTATTTCTTTGAAAATCGTGTCTTTGTTTCTCCTTTCTTCCCCCCACCCCCGCTTTTAAATCTAAAATATCGTGTATTTAAAAAAATAAGACTGGTTTCTAGTTCCAAAAAAAATTTTTTTGTTGAAGCCAAGTTTTACTGTACTATGATATCAGACCACACCTCTTTCAAAGCTCAATTAGTGAAGTCACATTCCAAAGAATATTTAGTTTATTTTTCAGTTTTTGAAATAAAAAAGAGAAGTCTGCTTGGACTTGTACAATCATACTAATAACAATAACTGCATTTTATTTATAGAAGCCTTTTAAGAATTTCAATGACAGTCTACACATGGTGACAGACTACATACAACTTTTTATTTAAAAAAGCATTTTTTTAAACGTTTCCTGTTTTATTTTCCCTGTTTTTCGTCTGCTCAAAAACCATGAAATTATTGATATATTTTTTTATTTGTGTATTTGTTTGGAAACAGTTCAGATCTTCTAAAAATGATTTTAAAAGTTTAGTTATCCATGTTCATTATCGAAGTTTAAATCAAGGAGGCTTCGGTTGGTCTCCTCATCTGACCTCTCAAAACTGCTTTAATTGGACGACACGTCTCTGCAGGAAGGGGCGTTTCCCTGAAAGCTAGTCACTGATTGGTTCACATACAACTTATATAGCTGACGTTATTCCTTTACAAAGAGAAGTTGACGAGGTCTCACATTGATCATATTTTATCCAACCAAAAATAGTCAACCTTGCAGTATGAACAATCAATAAAGTAAATATTTTTTAGATGTAGTAGTATATTTATTTATAAAATATTTGTAATCAAATGCGTCTTCTTAGATTCATGCAAACAATATCTGTTCTTTTAACTATATTAACGTTAGTTAGTTCATTATGTTTCAAGCGTCACTTTTAAATAAAGTACAATAATCATGTTTTGTGTGTGCATAGATGAGGATAAAATGGTTTGACTTTACAATAATCAGAATCCAACAGGTGGAATTGTTTTTCCATTAAGAACGAATCTGTCACATACACGATCTTCGGTATGACGTCCAGTCTCGGCAGAGCAAACATGGCGAACATTCGATGTGTGAAGGTAAGAAAGAGGGAAAAAATCATTTGTGCTTCATGTTTCTCGTGGCGTCATTTACTCAAGTAAATTCCAGGTCACCATGAAAAGTAAAGCTCTGGGAGATTTAGTTTGTTAGTTTAAAGCGTTTGTTTTCATTGGCCATCTTATTTTTTTGTGTAGTCCAGAAGTTGCACTGTGAGGCTAATGGGAAGCTCTGCGATGTCTGTTGATCTCATAGCTGGACTCTGCAGACCAGAGGTCGCCTAAAAGGTCGACAGAGCCGAAGTCTTTAACAATGCGAGGAGAAGACTTACCCAAGTGAAAAAAAGAAAAAATGTTAGAAACTTTAGGCACATTTTGACTTTATAAACTTCTTTACAGCATTAAAATCTTTTGCTAAGGTTTTTGTTACGACGTTAAATGTAAACTTTGTTGTTGATATAGCTAGAGTAAATACCTGTTTCTCAAAATACTTTAAAAGACCTTTGGAAATGATAGTTCGGTTTCTAGGTCAAAGGTTAAAAAAAATCCACTGTTAGATAAGGTTGTGTTTGCAACTTCAAAGCAAACACAAAGCAAGCCCTAAAACATAAATACTCGTACAATAATAATAATAATACATTGTAATTTTGTTCTTGTGTTACATTTTTTTCTGTTGTGAGTATATTAAAAAAAGATCTATTAGATTATCGGTTTCTATAAATACATGAATTAACCTGAGAAGTAAAGATAAGCCAGAATTTTTTTTTTTTTTTTTTTTTTTTTTTTATCAACAATGGCGTTAATAAGTAGTTTTCTGACTCTAAGCTGAGAGAGGTCTGTAATGTTCATCATAGATACACAACTGTTAGAAGCAGAATGTAATAAAGAATCCAGAAAATCACATAGAATGATTTTAGATGAATGTGGTTGCATGACGGTGCAGGAAATTAATATTTAGCACGATTAGCATCTTGCTTTGGCGCTGTTGTGTGGCAAAGGGGGGACTTCCTTCCATTAGTGAGAACACTGAAGATAAAACGTGACAATGATTTAAAGGACATCATCGAGGCAACAGAAGAGAGGATACATAAAAATCATGTTAGGGTTCTGGAGTGTTCCTGTCTGTTTCCAGACTCCAATCCAATAGAAAATCTGTGCAGGGAGTTGAAAGTGCCTGTTGCCCAGCGACCAAGCTAATGAACACCTGAGGGAAACATTTGACCTCTATCATTGTTAACTGGGACTAAATTACAAAGTATTGAGGTGAACTTTTGTCTTTGACCAAATACAATGTTTACAAATCAAACTGATTTCCTGGATTTGTTGTTTCCATTCTGTCTCCCACATCTGAAGTGTTTCCGTAATGAACATCACAGACCAGACTCTTTTTTTTTAATTGGGACAGCACAGAAAATTGATGACAAATATTTTTTGCCTCACTGTACATTTTTTAATATTTAAAAGCCAACACTCAGTATTTAAAAAACATTTGAAAAGCTTATCAGCTTATCTGGGTATCACTGCTAAAAATAATGAATTTGTTTCAATTCTTTCATGTTCATTTCTTCTATTTATTTCAAATAAACATTTATTTTTCAAACATTTATTTTTGGACACAGTTCCTGTTAGCTTACAGCCCCTCACAACCCCAACCTAACTTTAGTGGTGCCACAAAAAAGGCGAGCAGCATTGGAGCTATCCATCCGTACAGCTTGGAACCAGATGTCAGCTCAGATGAGGAAAACAAAGACGTACATGGATCTATTTGTCTTCAAGTGGATGCATCAGAATGGAGCGGAGCAGGGAGCTTGTGGCTTGCTGATTGTACTTTGTATGTAACAACTACAAGCTTTTTCAAATGGCATTTTTTTAATCTGCTCCTAATTCATGTGAATGAAGAAATACTCACTCTGTTTTATTCTTTTTTTTTTTTTTTTAATATATGTTATCCGTCATCAGACAAATGCTACAATAACATGTTTAAAACACCAAAAACACAATTTGCATTGGAGTGGATCTTTAAGCTCGTCTTCCTGTCTTTGTATTTGGTAGGGTATGGTTGGCCTGGTTACAGGCGGGGCCTCTGGTTTGGGTCGGGCCACCGTTGAGCGCCTGGTGCAGAGCGGGGCGTCTGCCGTCATCGTGGACCTTCCTTCCTCCGATGGAGAGGCTGTGGCAGCCAGCCTGGGAGAGCGCTGTGCCTTCGCTCCGACAGATGTGAGTCCTTCACACAGTCAGACCCAGTCAGAACATGATCTGTTTATGAGATGCTGATGATTTATTTTATTTAAAATAAAAGCCACTCTGAATATTAGGTCTTTTTTGTTGTTGTTGTATTGACATGCAGATCAACTTAACTTGTATTAAAACACTTTTACATGTGACAGTGATAACCACCAGTTTGGCTATAATTTGATATAATATGAAACTAACAATACAGTAAATACACTAAAGCTGAAATTAGTCCGATTTATTCTAAATTTTTTATTGTAGTTTTCTTTAACAGAAAACACATTTGCTGTAATGTCCTTGTAGTCCACTAGGTGGCAATCAAAGTGTTGATTCTAACTTTCTGATTCTTATCTTCTTCTCCATTTGACTTAAAATTAGTGCTGTGAATCAATAAAAATTAATCAAATTAATCACACTTTTGGATTGTGATTAATCACAATGTTTTACTAGGTAAATTTTATACGACAATATGCGGCTTTTGAACAAAAAAAATTCCAGAGAGAACATTTTCCTTCATTTTAATCGTCTGAAACGTTTTAATTTGCAAAGTGTTAACTCTGATATCCCAGAAGTGTAATTTGTGTGCACAAAACACATCAACAGTTAGATAAGCAGAACTTTAAAGACTTTCATGTCTTCAGTATTTCTCCAAGAAAACAAAGATGCTGATATACAGTCACAAGAAACAAACATTGTGTTTTTGCACTTTAAATGGTCCGGGCGAATACTCAAATCTGATTGGCTGTGTTCATGTGCTTTTAAAAAAGTAGTTCCGGTCAAATAGCCCAAATGTTCTATATCACTGTGCAGGCTTCTTTAAAACAAACTTTTTCTTCATCTTCTGGACAAAAATGAGCAGTATGAACTTTCTCTCTGAACTGATGCTTTATTGAATCTATCGTGATGATCAGCACATACATCGCTTTCCTTTGGCGCTGCAGTCAAGGTCAGCTGGCTCAGCGGCGTGTTGTTGTGTTACCGTGACAACGGGCCACACCACCAATCAAAAAGTCCGCTTTTTGTGAGAAAGTGATCTAAAACGAAAAAATACCAAAAATAAAGTACTAAAACTCGATTGAATATTTGTTTCTTTGTAAGTGACCATGTTGGAAGTGGAATAATGCCTGACAAAGTGTACATTATCAGAAATGAACTCGTGCCATAGAAGCCTGAACCGTCCTACGCAAACGGAAGATGGTTGCTTCTGATGTGTAATTAATTAGCAGTAATAAATATTAACACCTTCATTTGTTTTAGTTAATCGTGTGCAGTAATGCTTAAATATTGACACTCCTACTTAAATTTCAAACCCTTTAAAGACATACGTTTTTTCTTTTCCAGGTCACTTCAGAAGCAGATGTGCGATCAGCCGTATCTCTGGCTAAAGACAAGTTTGGGAGGTTGGATCTTGCGGTTAACTGTGCTGGCATCGCTGTGGCCGTCAAAACGTATAACTTCAAGAAGGACCTTCCTCACAGTCTGGAGGACTTCCAGCGTGTTATCAACGTGAGCCAAGCGGAAAAACAAACTGAACTAAACACAGTAGCTGCAGATCACGCCTCACTCTGCTCTGCGTCTGTCCTGACAGGTGAACATAGCAGGAACCTTTAATGTGATCCGCCTGTCTGTGGGGGAGATGGGGAAGAATGAGCCGGACGCAGACGGACACAGAGGCTGCATCGTCAACACTGCTAGTGTCGCGGCTTTTGATGGACAAGTAACTTTACAAAACAGACTCATCAAAGTTCAGCCTTCTTTTGGATAAGCGCCTTCATTTCTCTGTTTTTCTTCCAGGTCGGACAAGCAGCGTATTCTGCATCAAAAGGCGGCATCGTGGGAATGACGCTTCCTATAGCTCGAGATCTGGCACCTATGGGCATTAGAGTCGTTACAATAGCACCTGGTTAGTGTTCAAATTTAAATCTGTTTTCTGTGGCTGAGAAAACAACTACGCACTTTTATTTTCCTGCAATGAACTCCAAACAAACATGGTCGAGTATTCAAATGATCAAAAGAAGAAAAACTTGATCTATCTTTTCAGGCAATTTACTGTAAGAAATGTGAGGAAATATTTGTTTTCATCAAACCAAAACACAAAACCATTTTTAAAGATGCATTCATTTCATACGACAACGTCTAAATGATGCTGTAGGTACAATATCAGTATTTCTATGGAGATTTAGAATAATCAAGTCATTTGCAAAAGAATAAATCCTTGAACTGATTAAAATAACTACATTTCACATTAAAATCTCTTTCCAAATACAGTATCTCGCAAAAGTGAATACACCCTTCACATTTCTGTAGATATTTAATTATATCTTTTCATAGGACAACAGTGCAGAAATGAGTCTTTGACACAATGCAAAGTAGTTGGTGCTCATCTTGTACAGCAGTGTACATTTGTTTTCCTTCAGAATAAATACCACAGGCATTCATCTAATTGGCTGTTGATGGCTGTATTGTGATTTATTTTGATGGAAAAACAAATGTGTGATACTGTACATTAAAGGGATATAAGAGGTTAAAATGAGCAAGTCTGTCGGTTGGATTCAGCAGAAATGTGATATCAACGAATTTAATGAACATTGTTTCACAAACTGAAAGTTTGTAGCAAATGATCTGACATTCTTTTCTAAAAAAGGACAATCCGGTGCTGAAGGAGTTTTAAAGGAGATGCAAACAGACTAAGATGTCTATAAATGTTGCTTGCAGGACTCTTCTCCACTCCTCTCCTCGCCAGTCTTCCAGAGAAAGTGCGCTCCTTCCTCGCCCGCCAGGTGCCCTTTCCATCTCGCCTGGGAGACCCTGCAGAGTTCGCCCACTTGGTGACGTCGATAGCTGAGAACCCCATGATCAACGGAGAGGTCATCAGGCTGGACGGAGCCATCCGCATGCAACCCTGAGCCACCGCCAGCACTTTAACAGAACTTCATGAACTGCCTCTGATTTGTGCGTGTGGCGGTCGGCCATGTTTCTGCTGTAGAAAACTGCACACGCCTAAACCGTCATAAACCACTTCAACCGTTAATATTTCTCTGTGAGACTGAACTGTCAGAATTTTGAATAAACCATCCAATCACAAAGCAGTTTGGCTAAAAATTGTGTTTTCATTTGTTCCAAACTCTGTAAGTTTGCAGTGTTTGTTTGTGCACAATTATTCTCAACAAATTTAATTTGATCAAGTTGGTAATAAACATTGTAATGTATGATGCAGGTTTTTTTTTTTCAAACGCTTGCTGTCCATTTATGATTGTTATGATTTTTGACTGCGGTTTGAGGCTGATTCAGTCAGCCATTCATGCATCTGTATAATCAAAGCTGAATTATCACAATTCAGTTTACTTGTGAACTGAAGGCTTGAGGTCACCTCAAGGCACTACATAGAATAAAAAATCTTCAAATGACATTGAACATTTATTGGAATCCCATTCATAAAAATAAAAGGAAGATTGATAGATTTCAGTTGCACCAATTCTATCAAGAAGACATTGGTTTATATGATATTTAGGTTTTTATGCTGGTAATTTTCATTTGATATTTTTGTGGATAATGCGTATCAATGGAATTTCAAAATAAAAGTGTTGCTTTCTATGGAACTGATGAGCCAAACATCTTTAAATAGTAAGTACTTTAGTTAAAACATGTTGAGTTAAAACGGCCTGTCTTGTGTCTTTAGAAGGAAAATACTAAAGATTTACTAAATAATATACTAAATGATTTCATTTTGGGATCTAATGTGTTACCTGCTCTGCCTTCTCTTCAAGGTTAACATGGTTCTTCATTTCAGCATTACTCGTTTTATAATTTTTCTATCCATTTTTAAAAGAGAAATCTCTGCAGGAGATGGTTTGCTCTCCTCGTTCCTCTTTAACCTGTCAGTCCTGTAAGAGACGTTTTTCATGTTTGTTTTAGCCTGTTCAACAAATTAAAGTGAATACCTGTGACTGACTCAAACTTACCTGTCTGAACTTAAGATACATAGTGTTCACCTGAGGACCTGAAAAACATGAATATGAAAAAAAGATGACATTTCTCAAGCTGTAAAAAATATATATATATCAGAAAGACTGAAAGGAGTCTTAAAAATGTAAACTTCATTGGGTTTAGCACTGTCTGGAACAGCTGGCCAGCTTTGTGTGAGGCTTAGTTGTCATTTCCTGTTTTCCTGTGTATTTTTCTGAAGAACCATAAGCTGACCTCCAATGTCTGCTGACAGTCGGTCAGCTCTTTAGCTTCATCCAACTGACCAGTATATTTCCAACAAGGTGCCGGTGTGCTGCCCTTCTGTATGGTAACAAAGCTTTACCAATTACAACATATGAAACATAAAGTTTAAGAATGAAAAAAATACTAAAAACTATAACAGGTCTTTTGTAAAATAAATATGAATTGATGAAATACAAATGTGACATGAATGCATGGAACAGTTTTAACACATTTTATTCAACCATATTTTTAAACAGTCTGCGCAAGCGTGATGACATCACATTCTCTTTGTCTACACCGGTCTGGTTGAAGCGCCTTCTCATCAGTAGTTGAGAAGGTGATATCAGTAGCTCAGCTGCTCTGCTTCTCAGCACTGTGTTATAGAGATCCAGGAGAAGAATCCATCGCAAGCGGATGTAAACGTAAATAACCTGCTTCTTTTAAAACGTGCAAATAAAATTGAGCTTTTGATGACCAAAAACGCAGTTCTTTAGACAGGTTTTCCCGGTGATTTATGATGCCTTTTGCCTGCCACAGAGGCCGATCGTGCTTGCGTGATTTGGTGAATTTTCTAGGTGGCTCACCCCAGCTGGCTGCCTTGAATCTGTCAACTTTTTGCATCAGGACCATTGACTGTTCTATCAATGATCAAGACAGAGAAACAGGAGCAGAAAAATGACTGCAGCAGCTCCAGACACAAACTGATGTCAGAATCAATTATTATTGATTGTTCAAATAAAATGAAAACCAATAAAAAGTTTGTGGGGGAAAAAAACTGTCCTCAACTACAATGCTTGAGCCGTTACCACGGCAACCTCCAACAAACATGCAACCATGATCTCTGAGAGCAGTGATCTGTGCACATGTGCTGCCGCCCACAGAAAGGTCTGGTCCAAAACTGTGCAGCCTGGATAACGATCCCAAAGTTCAATACATCTAAAATAAAGGAGGGGAACGGAACTGACAGATCAACAGACAGTATAAATGGATAACTTCACATACAGTGTATTTTGTATTAGGTCATTCACTCATTTCAGAAGACGTGTATGATGGTGCAGTGGTTAGTGCTACAGCATCAGAATATGATGTGTACAGGTTCAAATCCAGCTGCAATCTCCCTCTGTGGATTTGGCATGTACAGTACTTCTAGATCCTCTCCCCATAAATCGATGGTCTACTTACATGGTAACTAGCAGTGTTTGTAGAAGTGCAGTTAAGGGATGTGACGTTCAGAACAAATCCACAATGTAAAACAAATAGTCACTGCCTTAACCTTGATATCCCATAAGAACATAAAAAAATACATTTAGTTTAAGCATGTTAAATTAGAAACAATAACACTGTTAAAATGTTTCATATTTACCTGCTAAACATGAATAAGCTTTACTCAATTTTATTGTGTTTAAGTCATATATAATATGAAAGAAGACTTAATCTGTTCAAACATGTATGTTTTAATCATGTTAATTTAAAAACAACAACACTATTCAAATGTTTAGTATTTACCTGCTAAATTAGCATAACTTTTTGGATTGTATCTTTGTCATGTATTATATCTTAGTATATAATTATTATATCTAACAAGTTGTGCGAAAAACAATGTGTTTTAAAACATTTAATCTGATAGAAGTCTAATAACCGTGAAATGATTTTAACGTTTCATATTTAACTGCAAAATATTAATAATCAATACTCAGTTTGAGTGTAAGTCCTGTAGAATCTCAAAGTATCTCAAAGTAATGTGTTGAAATCAATATTTTTTAAATCATTTGATAAAGGAGCACTTGTCCATCTGCAATGTCTAAAAATTTGGCTGAAAAATCTGGGTTAGAATTCCTTAGATATTGTGAAATTATTACAAAATATATCATTAGATACATGTAACCCCATTACAATTATGAGTTTATACTATTAAATGAGTCACTCATATATTTGCAAAATGTACAGGTTGGCTAAAACATTTGTGTGAAAGTAGTTTTTTAAAGATGTTTAAACACGTGTAGATTTGATTATTTTGGGTTGCACTGGATATAATACTCGGCAGGCAGTCTTTACCACATAAATGCAGGTGAATATAACCAGTCATATTAGATGTAAAGTG